>JAVQKG010215411.1:0-11649 GCA_036025885.1 Hypseleotris bucephala
CAGAGCTTAGTGTTGTAACAGGGAGCAGTGAAGAAGGACAAAATAATTCAACCAAACTAAACACTGAAGCAGGTAAAGCACAGAGTAATAACAAGGATGAATCTATTCTTGAAAAAGAGAGCACAGAAAATAACGCATCTGTGATTAAAAATAAAGAGACTGATGGGAAAGAAGCAGAGGAGGCAGATAAAGATAAAGATGTTGAACCATCTACAAAACCAAAAAAGAGGAGAATGGTGTGTAAGGAGTGCGGCAAGATCTTCAACCGTCGTGAGACCTTCAACTTGCACAAGCACTTTCATTTACATGAGGATGAACTCAAACCACTCACTTGTAAAGAGTGTGGCCTTACTTTCCAGCAGCGGAGTAGCTTCATTAAACACAGAAAGGAGCATAAAGCAAAAGAGGAGAAACCTTTATCTTCAAAAAGAGGAGTACGTAAAAAGGAAGGTGTTACTTTTGAATGTGCTGAATGTGCAGCTGTCTTTTTTACAGTGGATAAATTGAGGGCCCACAAGTGCAGCTATACAGATGAAATATTTTACCACTGTCCACTATGTCGGCAAGAATTTAAGTATAAGTCATCCGTGACAAAACACATGTTATCCCATTCCCAAGAAGGGTTTCAGTGTCCAGAGTGTGACCAAACATTCCCTGACCAGACATCACTGCGTGTCCACCAGCACAGCCATGCAGCTCTTAAACCTTATGAGTGTCCTGAGTGTGGCATGGTTTTTAAACACTTTTCTGTCATGGCAGATCATCGTCGCAAACACACAGAGGGTTCAGGCCAACACCTTTGCACCATCTGTGGTAAGTCATTCAAGTATAGCAGCCTTCTGCATCAACATGAATACCTTCACACAGGCCAGAAGGCATTTCGCTGCTCTGAGTGTGGTAAAACATTTGCTTTTGCCCAAAACCTAAAGGCTCACTGTCGTCAGCATTCACTACAAAAAGCTCAGGTGCTCTCTACAACTGAGAGGTTGAAGAACCCACTCTCAGTTTCTGGACAGACAACAATTAAAAAAATGGAAAAAGAGAATACACACCAAAGTAAGGATGCTGTGCGCACCTTTAAGTGCCCTCTTTGTCCCCAAACCTACACTACAGCAGCTAATTTGAGAGCCCACATCCAAACTCATGAAGCCGAATATGAAATGCTTGACAGAAAATCACCAAAGGATCTCATAAATTGGGATAAAGGACACACCTGCCCTCACTGTCCAAGTGTATACCGTGATGAATCAAGTTTAAATATGCATGTATCTAGAGTTCATACATCGGTTGCACCAAAAGTGGACAACAGGACAATAGACTCACCCAAAACCATAACACATCCAAGCCATGATGATATTCAAGAAAATATTAAAATTGATGATAAAGTCAAGTCATTTAAGTGTCCTGAATGTGGGAAGACTTTCCGCCATCGCTCAGTATTAGAGTTGCATATGCGCATACATTCCAAAGATAAACCTTATCAGTGCAAAGTGTGCGGTAAAGGCTTCAGATTTAGTAGCTATCTACAACAGCATCTTATTATTCATACAGGAAAGAAACCGTATAAATGTCAGGACTGTGGAAAGGACTTTGCTTTTTTACAAAACATGAGAACTCATCAAAAGCTTCACCAAGAAAAACCTTTTCGTTGCACTAGTTGTCGCAAAGGCTACAGCAACGAGGCTGAGCTTCATCAACATATGCTTTCACACAATGGAGACAAACCTCACAAGTGCAATCAATGTGACAAAAGCTTTGGATTAGCTTATTTGCTTCGTGATCATATGAACACGCACACAGGAGACAGACCTCATCGCTGTGAGGAGTGTAACAAAACATTTACCTGGTTAAGTAGCCTGTTAGTACACCAGAAGACCCATTCTCACAAAAATCGGAGTTTTAGCCAGTACAATTTATTTCCGATGGGCACAAGGACAAGAGGAAGAGGCACCAGGGGAAGGCCACCGTTGAGCTTGTCTAGAACATTTGCACGTTCAGAGATTAGTTGCTCTTTTAATTCAGATACTCCAAGAGAAGGCGAATTGCAGAGAAACTCTGACCGGCCACCACATGTGCATGTAGGTGGCTTGGATTTAGCAGGTAGGCAGCAGAATGAGCCAGTGTGTGAGCTACTGCCACCTCAGCTCCAGTGGAAGGCAGATGGAGGTGAAGTAATGCCTCTACCACCCATACAGCAGGCTGATACAGCACCACAGCCTTTTGACAACCTCTTACAGTCACCCCCTCCAATAACACACGCTGTACAGGCCTCAAACATTATGGAAAATACACACTCATTGTTTGGTCCTGGTCCAACAGCTGTGCCAAAAAAATCTAGTCCTACATTAGTTAGTGAGATTGAACCACACAGGCAACAGAAATCTATTACATGGAGTAGCCCTTCTAGTTCTTTACACACTGAATTTATTCCTTCTGGCACCTACATTGATGAAGCAGCTTTGTGGAGTGTCAGGCCTGCTGCTTTGCACAGCTCTTCAAAAAACCTTGGTCCCACGTGGCAAGGGGGTCCAGTGCCTCATCAGAAGGACCTGTCTACTCTTAAAAAAGACGAGGGCAGACCATGGGACTTGAATAATACACAGGTGCCGACTGTTATTCAACCAGAAAAGCCATGGATCTCAAGTTTACCAAGTTCATCCACCACAGTTCATATAGACCAAACCATCACCTCCATGCCTTCGCATAGAATTGGGCCTATATGGGACATCCAGGCACCACCTGGCATCCAAAACACTTTAAACTCTCCAGACAGGCTAGTGAGTAATGCAGAGTTGCAGCTGCAGCAAAAACAGGTGTCTTCTAGCTGGGTAGGGATTCCAAGTCAGCCAACATCTCAGAAAGTTCCCATTTCTATTCAATATGAAGCTCATCGGTTTGGACAGGGAATAGGAGCACCATTGTGGGGCTTACAAAGTAACCCAGTGGGCCCTCAAGCAATGCTTCCTGGGCAACTCAAATCAGCAAATGTACAGGAACTACAGCAGCAGCAGTCAATGGTAACAGGCACCAAATTAATCATAAATCAGTCTTCTCCCTTCTTCTCACCTCCTCTTGCGCCTCTTCCACCTATCGCTTTGCCAGCTTCACATCCTCTTCATTCTGTTGCTGTTGGTGCAATTCCAAGACCCCCACCCCCAAATATTTTTTTCCCACCTCCCGCAGTTTCTCAAACGCTGTCCCTACCTCAGCTCACTCCACAAACAGAACCTCACAAACTTGGCCCCCATTTATCTTTCTCACCTGATCGGCTTCACCAGTGTATGATATGTGGGTGTTCTTTGCCACGAGAGGTGGATCTACAAATGCATTACCTGCAACATGCACAAGGAGAAATATAATTTCTGATGCTGAAGAGACGTCAGTTGTGTTATACAGCACAACTGCAGTTATAAGTTATGTCTTACTAACGGTACTACATCAGTAAGGCTTGATGTACGTAGCATGTACTGTACATACACTGAAATGTTGTGCCATTGCTCTCCTTTCATTTAATTCCAATGACTAGTTTAGGTTAGTTTTGTAGATTTGTATTCTTTGTTCTAAATATTAAAAAAAATGTAATTTTTTCCTTACAATATAATGTGTGCCTTTATTTACTTCTTATTTACTTGCATGCATTCTGTCTTTATATTGTATCTTTGTCTTAATTTGTACTAAAGGTAGACACCATCATTCCTAAAAACAGAAAAATAAATAGTTTTCATCTTAAAATTATGCAAGTGATTACATAAAAGTGTTCTGTCCATTTCAGTGGTCCTTGAAAACTGAGCAATAGTCCCTTTGCATGATTGATATTGTTCTTGACATAAAACGTATTGAATTTATTGGTTGTAGTATTAATTATAACAATAAACTAATTTGAGCTAAAACAATAATTCCATCTTGTCTTGTCTAAATAATGCAATTTTAATTGATCTCATTGTTATTTTATGATAGTTTTTGAAATTTAGTAGCTTAAAATGTAATGTCAATTCTGATATTTTTGGTTAAAAAAAGTACTTAACGGTCTTATGAGTCAAAATCATTGACCAATTGTACAAGAATGCAAGCTCAAAGAGATTATTCAGGGTTAATTAAATTTGATCATGTGTGCATGCTAATTTTTAGACTCCCTCACTACAAAAAATAACATCTTTGTGAGGAGGACAATCAACGCGTTATCTTTCTTTATTAAAAGCACATGACCATAGACGTAAAGAAGAATAATTATAAAGTCTAACCCTCTTTATTAAGTCTATGCATGCACATGACGAGTGCACAGCCAATAGTTTGTAAAAGAAACGTAGAAGAAGAAGGTGCAGCTTCCGGTGTTTTGCTGATCGATGAGCTACAGTCACGGTGAGGAAAACAAACATTTATATCAAAGCCTTACCATACAATAAAATCAACTGTATATGTTTTTGCTAACAGAAACGAAAACTGACACGCCTTTTGATTTCTTTGTGTTTAGTGCTTCACTAGGAACATGATCACCGCATTGCTCTGAATGATCGAAGCTAACACGGGCTTAGCTACTAGCTCCCAAGATGGACGAGGCTGCTGCTGTGGTGTTGGGAGATGAGGGAGAAGAAAACGTGGTCAGCGAACATGATGAAGCATATGGAAATAACGAAGCATCTGCTGAGAAGCCCATTAAAGGTAATCTATATTTACTTTTATTAATTTATGAAAGAAAAACTAATATACAGACGGGTTTACTACCACAAATGTTCATACACCCAGCTACAAAACTGAAATTATTAGCGACATACAATATACCACAGAAAAACTGAACTGAACAGATTACTATCTTGATACATGCATCGACAGAAGTTACTGCTTAGATATTTGCCTGCAAACATAAATGCCAGTGTCCTTTAACAATCACAAGATGCATTTATGGGTATAATAGATTGTTTTACTTTATTTGTTTTGGCATTATTACAATAAGTGCAATAGAGATCCATTTATATCCGCATATTATTATTACTCAAATAGCTTTTAGCAAGATTGTGCCAAAACTGCGGCTGTATAAATTTGTAATATTGTAAAATTTGTAAATAACCCACTGTGTCAGAAGACACATTTTTCTGTTTGTAAAATTAAACTCTACTGTACAATATGAATTTCAAAGACTATAAAATTATTGTATCATTAGTCCCAATAATTTGTATATTTGGTTGCATTCAAGGTTGATGTAAATCCCTGGATGCTGGATATTTTTGTAAAGCAGATGTGGTTTCATTGGTCTATCACAAGGACATATTGTTGATATTAAAAAGATCCATACATTTTAATGTTTGTTTTATTTTGAATTAGATTTCTATCACTTTTTATTTTTTATGTTGCGTGTAATTGGTATTTAGAATATAAAACTATGCTTTGAAAATTTGCTCTTTGTTTTTGTCTTTGTCTTATTTTAACAGTTTTCTCTTAAAGGAGGAGTGGTCTTGACCTCCTTTTTCCTTTTTTTTATTCTCAGGTCATGGGGTTTTCTGCTGTCAGAAATGTGGAGAATCCTTCCGAGAAGAGGCTGCCTACCTGGACCACCTTCAGCGCCATTCCCAAGGAGATAACAGCATGAGTCCTGAAAACCAGCGGCATGTCAAAAATGAGGATGAGACGCACATTGATCCCACACTGCATGATCAATCTCCTTCTCTGGACTCCGCAGTGCAGATGGACTCTGGGGCAAAGCAGCAAACCTATCAATGTGAAGAGTGTGGAAGGTCTTATGGATTGTTGGGACACTTGCTCAATCATAAGCGCTCACACAAACAAGCCTCCAAATCAGTTTTTCATGATCTTGAACATTTAAAAAAGAAGTCCTTTCAGTGTGAGTTTTGTGGACGGAGTTATTCTCGGGCGACAGCTTTAGATGCTCATCGTCGGTGTCATGAGGAAAAGCTGGTGAAGAGGTCTCGGAGCACAGCTGAATCTGTTAGCAGTGAGCAGAAAGGAGATGACATCAAACTAATAGAAAACCACACAGAAGAGGCAGAAAAGACTGACATCAAAAATAACTATGTTTGTTGTTGTGGTAAATCTTTTGCCACCCGCCACCGCTTGAAAACCCATCAACGATTTAGCCGCAACAATCTTTGTTCTCCTGAGGAGATGTTTGAAAAGCAAAAGAAAGGTGGTGCTTTTCAGTGTAGTCAATGTGATAAAACATTTAGCGGTCAAGTTGCTCTTATCAATCATGAGCGATGGCACTCTCATGATGTTGTTGAAAACAGATTTCCTTGTGAGCAATGTGGCAAAGTATTTATGACTCCAGCATTTTATTATCGACATCAACGAATTGCACACAGTAAAGAGACACCCTCAAAGTCATTCCTTCATCAGGTGTGCCAGCTGCAGAAGAAATCGTTTGAATGTAAAGACTGTGGGCTTAAGTTCTCCAGAGCTTCAGCGCTTCACTCCCATGAACTTCATCACACTGATGTTTTCAAAGAAACTGAAAAAGAAACTGCTAATTCTGCTACACTGCTACCTCAACAAAAGCTTGAGAAAAACATAAAATGTGAAAATAAAATGGCTGAGAGCATTGAAGTGTTTGAAAATCCATTTTCTACCACTGTCGGTAATCACTATGTTAAAGACTCTGATGATGACCTAGAGATTTTTGAACCTGGTGACTTAATTGTAAAAGTGATAAGTTCAAGTGACTCTGAAGATGATTCTGAGCAGAATGGAAATTCAGATTTAGAGCTGCTTTGTGAATCTGATCATGACATTAAAGAGGATGGGGACATGACATTGCATCAAAAAGTGATGTCTAAACCAGATCTAGATTTAAAAATTGTCCAGGTTGACTATGGGGAACCCATGCCGACAGTGGTAGAAAGGGAATGGGACAATACAGAAGAAAGATTCAACTGCCCTGATTGTTATAGATGGTTTACAAATCCTGCATCTCTGCGTGTTCACAGAATGTGGCATGGCGTTCGCAAGAGAAGACAACATGTTCAAGGTCAGTCAGTAACAATGTATCCTCTTGATTTAAGCTGCCATGAAAAAGTCCTCAAAAACCAGCTATCCCCGGACTCAGACAACATGGCAACAAACCGATTTAACTATGTGGAAATTTGTTCCTCACAAAAGAGGGAGAACTATTCAGTTGAGAAAAGAGAGTATAATCCAAAGAAGACTCTCTTAGGCCCAAAACTGTACCACTGTGAACAATGTGGAAAGGGTTTCTGGTCCTTAGGAGCATTTTCTCACCATAAGCAAAGTCCAATGCAATGTACAGACGTAAGGCTAAGAAAAGGTTTTGGGGGATCATTTACTAATGGACATTCCCGCTCTAGTTTTAAGGTTACTTGTCCCGTTTGTGGCAGAAAATTTCGTCACAGAGGCACTATGGCTTTACATATGCGAAAACATGAAAATGGAAATCACAAATGTGAGCTTTGCAACAGGTCGTTCCGTCTTCTCTCTGGCCTCCTCCGTCACCGGTCTGTACACAATAGCCAAATACAACCACCACCTGTAAAGTCTTTCCAGTATCAGGTTGAGCAATTGCAAAAGAATACTTACAGCTGCCCTGACTGCGGGAAGCTTTTCTCCCGAGCTAAAGCACTTCAGTTCCACATGAAAAGCCATGGTTATGAGACTGGTTACTCACCTCCATCTCACAGGTCTACTGACACACTGGAGGATCTCCAGTGTCCGACCTGTTTGGCTCATTTTAATAAAAAGTCCTCTCTACGTGCTCATAGAAAACTTTGCACCAAAAAAGAGAGCAAGACTGAGCCTTTAGAAAATTCTTCTGTTGATGCCAACAAAATAACAAAAAAGAAAAACAGTCAGCGAAGTGATAAAAATTTACAAAATAAATCTCATGAGTTAAAATACAAGTGCAAAGTGTGTGACCGAAGCTTTTCTGTGGTCGGGGCTTTGAATTTTCATAAAAGGATTCACACTGAGCGCCATAAAGCATTGGCGAAAGCTAAAGCTTTGGTTAAGAAATCTAAAATAGAGGAGTCAAATAAAGGGCTCTTTAGCTGTTTGGACTGTGGCCGGCGTTTTGTGTCTAACTCCGCTCTTGGCTCTCACAAACGGTGGCACAGAGACAAACCATGTTCTAAATTTTCCCTTGATGAAGAGGAGTTAAACTCCACTAACAAAAAGACAGAGTTAGGACCATTTAAGTGCAACAAATGTCACAAAAAGTTTTTTAACCTTTGTGTGCTTCAGCGTCACCAGATGTTTAATGCTCAGTGTCAAAACACAGAGCAGCAACACCTGGATGAGGATGTAACAATTGAAAACAAAAGCTCAGAGGAACATGTAGTATTTTCCTGTACAGAATGTGAACAAACATTTGAACAAGGTTCACTTCTGGATGTTCATGTTGAAAATGTGCATTGCAAACATTTGATAGTTCATACTGAAGATGAACAGGGCAGTCCAGCGGTCCAGGCCGTAAAGCAGGCTGGTAAAAAACCTTCACTTGAATCTCAAACTCGAAGGTCTGGAAATCTCCATTGTCCCATCTGCTCTATGTCATTTGTAACTGTCAGAGGCGTTCGTGCTCACAAGTGGCAGGCACACCCCAAAAAAAGAAAAAGCGGCAGAAAGCCCAAATTAAAAAAAGATGATGTGATAGTACCTAAACAAAATGCTCATTCAACCAAAAACAATGACTGTAATGTAATTAAAACTAGTAGTAATGTAGAAATTTATACCACAGACAGTGCATATGATCCAACTACTCCCCTAACTAACTTTGAAAGTGAATATGATTCTCATAGTGCATTAGTTACCCATGAAAAAGCTGAACAAGACGCACACTCTAATGAAATTGAGATTATTTCACCTACTCTTCAGCTCTCTGAACTTGCAACCAAATGTCTGTTTAAATGTGACAAGTGTGGCAAAGCATTCTCAACTCCAGAGCAGCTAAGAAATCACAAAACTAAAGCAAAGAGTCGCCCCTTCCGCTGTGCTCTGTGCTGCTGTGGGTTTTGGACCGAGAGCCAACTGCAGCAGCACTTCATCTGGCATGACAAAATCCGCGGCCGTCTCCCAAATGAGCTTCGCTTTAGAATCAATGCGGCTTCAGCCATGACACACCAAACAGCCCATGTCTTTTCTCCAAACAAGGGTGATTCAACACTAATCGATCCACTGGTCATACCTGATGACAAAGCACAATGTAGCCATAAGTGCCAAAACTGTGGCGAGGACTTTTTATCTCAAACTGCACTGCAAAAACACAAAAGGCAGTTCTGTAGTACTGGCTCTTACCACTGCTCCGCTTGCCCAAGGACCTTTAGGGAAATACAGGAACTTATTGATCATCATCAGGAATGTACAGGTGTTTCCTCAAGAGACCGAGGGCCCTCTGCTGCTGTTCAATCAGGGGATAATAGCTTAACGTGTCTTGAATGTGGAGCTATCTTTTTTCAAAAAAATGACTTGCACCAGCACTATATTGAACACGCCAGATGTGTGTATGTGACCCACAACACTGATAAGATCTGAACAGTTTCTTTGATTTACAACATACAGATGTTCATGTATTTTCTTTGTAAGATTTGTGTAAAAATGTAAACCAGTTAGAGTTAGTATTTGTACTAAAGTTATTTTAACAAAAGCCTAAGTATAAATTGAGTTTGATTTGTTAGTCTTTCCACAGTTAAAACTAGGCCCATTTATTTGTATGAAAAGTTGTTCAAGCATATGTTATGCCGAGAGAATGGAAGCATGCCATTCATAAAGTTTAAAGGGTATTGGTAAACATGGATTCATTTGACTTGCACTGTTACAGGTAAATAACTAAGGTGGAAATTGATATAGCATTGTACAAACAAATACCAACAGCAGCCTTCAAAATACCATTGTTAGAATAAATTGTCAGCTGTATAAATGTTTAAATGGCCTTGACCTGCTGTCTCCTTTGAAATGTAGAAACTTGTTGAAGCATTGTTGGGCCACTCCTGTAGGATCTCTTTGTTTTAGTGGTATCAGATTATCTTAGGATTCTAAGTGACTGATTTTCCTAGTTGACCAATAATGTATAACCTGTCTGACCTCTATCATATGGGAAAGGGTTCTGTAAATAGTAAACAAATAAAAGAACGCTATATATGCTGAGAAACTGACTGTCTCTGTCTGTTACCTTTTATGCTTGGTCATACAAAGTCAGAATTTTGTCTCATAATATAGTAGATGGAGAATATCTAACTCCATTGTAGTCAGTACTGTATTAAAAAGTCGTAGTGGCACTTGATAATACACTTCAAGCTAAAATATCTAGTTTTTAAAAATCATTGTATTAACTATAATTCATTATACTCAATGATTGAAATGCTTTTTTGTGTTTTTTTTTGTAGTGGGAAATCGAAAATTCTTCAGAAAACAGTCACGCTGCTATTTTCTGGACTATCGGACTAAAGGAGAGAAGGGGCCAATGCAGACTGACACAGAACTGGAAGAAGGAGAAGTCAGAGGAGTGGATGTAGGGGGCGACGCTGAAATGGTGTACGGTTGCAAAATTTGTGGTAAATTGTACACACAAATATTATCTTACCAAAAACACGTCGAGATGCATAGACATGAGAAAGAATTCAAGAATAAACAAAACCATTCTAAACCCTACCGCTCAAGTTTGAAAAAGTACGAGTGTCCTGATTGTGGTTGGGCCTTTTTAAGACGAGCCAAATTAATAACCCATTTGAAAAAACATAAAGCTCTCAATCGTGCAGATCGCAAATGTGACCAGTGTAATAAAACATTTGCTTCTTTGACGTCTTGGTATCGCCACATGAATCTCCACGAACAACGCCCGTTTTGGTGTTACAGCTGTGCCAAAGGGTTTTCAGACCAGTGGCAATTCAGTAAACACAAGTATTTGCACAAACGTAAGCAATTTGTATGCGATGTTTGCCACAAAACTTTCCTGTTAAAGAGGCACTTAGATTATCACTACAACGGTCACACCGGTGCAAAGCCTTATAAATGTGTAATCTGTGCTAAAGCTTTTTCACACCCTGGAACTTTGCATCAACATCTAAGAGTACATCGCAAAGTTAAATCTGTTTCCACTACTTCAGAAGCAGGACTAAGATCAGACATGGGAAGAAGACTTGGACCTCTCACCAATAGTCCAGACAAACCAGTGGAAAGAAAACTGCAGTGGCCATCAATGGCACATGAAAATACATCAACACCCCAAAACGTGTGTAATAATGAGCAACCAAGAAGCCTAGACCATAAAGACAACTGCAAACCTGAAAGGAAACATTGGGAGTGGCCGTGTCGTGAATGTGACATGGGCTTTGATGAAGTCACTCGGCTGCATACACATTATATCCAGCATGCTACTGGGGAGATACCTATGGATGGGTTTAGTAAAAGGGTTTAGTAAAAGCCTGAACGTTTTTATTTCAGGTTATGGCTATGTAGGTTACGTTTGACAAATAAGATTAATAGATTAGTTAAGATTAAGTATTAAATTAAAACAGTGGATGGGGTGTTATGTTGTTGTTGTTGTTGAAATATTTCTCTTCTGCTAATAGCAAAACACAATAAAGTTAGTTTTTGCATTACAAAATCAAGCTGTATTTTTTATTGAGATATTGAGTCCTGTTTTTTAAAATAAGTCACAATGGTTACTAGAGTAAAGTAATTACAACAAGA
>JAVQKG010215535.1:0-12389 GCA_036025885.1 Hypseleotris bucephala
CGATAATTGAGCAGCCCTTCTAACAGCTCTTTTGGTTATCCTTGCCCTATTATGCTAACTAGACTAGAAACTCCTTTATTCTTGCTGCTGTCCGCTTTTACAATCAGCACTTTATATGAAGTACGTTGATAATTGTTGTTGTGGTACTTTTGTTACATAGATGTATTGCTGAGTCCAGTGTGAATGTTCCTGTTTGTTTTGAATGTGTATTTACATGTCCATGGCAACAGAATTTCCCCCTTGGGGATAAATAAAGCTAAACCTAACCTAACCTAACCTAACCCAGACTTTCTTACTACTTAACTTCTACTAACTGAATTTACTAACTAACTTAAATATTTGTTTCCTACCAAAAACATGAGGCCAGTTGGGGGGAAAGAGGAAAAAAAGGAAAGAGACCCAAACTACAGTACAAAGTCCACTATCAAATGAATAAAGAAAATGGCTTACTTTTTTATGGAAGTGCAAATCTAGTTTATTTCCCGCACATTGACATGGAAGACGGATGCATTTTAGTTTGTTAACACCAGGAAAGTGATGCACAAATCTGGATTGTGCCTTTAAATGTCCTCAAAATGAGATATTATACAGCACAGTTCCTACAATATACAATAAATGTGTTGAAATCTTCTGTGGGCCAGACATGGACTGGCCAAGTGCAGCATGTGGGCTAGTTTAGAGGCTAATCTAGTCTGGGACTTTTACATTTAAACTGTATAAAAGTTATAATCTGATAGTGGGGGTATCAGGGGAGAGCAAGGAGAAGCTAAACAAGAAAAGCTTTGTGTGAATATTTGAAGATAGCACCATAGTCAATCCAGTTATATCTTATATGCTGTAGGCTACAATTCCCACAGTGCCGTGTCAATCTTACAATACAGCAAAGATTACACATAGAATTAATTATTGATAGCAGCCAATCCCATTTGATACCAGGATTTCAGAATCAGAGCAAGAGAACTCTATCTTTTTATATTGCAGCGTTGAAACCACTGCACTGAATTACAACTTTAGTTTTAGTGTGAATATCTCTGGGGTTAAGAAAGTCAGGTTTAATATTATTGCTGGTGGAAGTTGGTGTTTTCCGTATTTGGTTGTGTGCTCTCAAACAGGAAGTACAGTTAAAAGCAATTTGATGACAACCCTTCAGAGAAAAGGGCTGAGGGCTAACCACAACAATCAAGGCATTCAAGACTGGCAATGATTACCTACTTCTACACTACAAGACGGGAAATTCTGTATATTTTGAAGACAAATTTCTGAAAATGATATATGTGAAAATTAATCCAACTCCAGACTGCTAATTATAGGGATTATAGGGATGGGACAATATACAATAATATTGTCTATTGCAATAAAAACATTTTTTAACATTGTGATAATCGTTCAGCGCAATATTCAACATTTATTTACACCTCAATGCCCTTTAGGCCTTGCTGTGAACAGATCATTTATTGTATTAAGTAGCCTTTAAAGTTCAAGTGACATTAGTGTCAACCTACAATAAAATGTGATGTTGCGGTTCTAAACTACGATTTAAGGACTTTTCAAACTTGTACGCATTGCATTTTTAATTATCTTGATATTATCGTTAATCGCAAATATTATGGCCACAATAATCATGAGACAAAAATTTTACATCATCCCATGCAGACATAAAATTATTTACTTAATATTTTGAAATACATTAACTATTGATTCTATAAATTATTATTATTATTATTATTACATTGTATTCAAAACCCTTTTACCTATTATACTCATATTTCCTACACTACACTAGGGAGTTCAAGGTATTGCTAAATCAATTGTCTTCTAGTTCAGGGATAACTGCTCTATCCATCAAGCTACAGCCTTTATGCTTTATATCCCAATGATGTAAAATCCTCTAAAACTAATCAAGATAACTACCAAATAACAAAATAACAATGGCTCTAACTACCACGAAAATATGAGGCAGTGGGACCAGCTTGTACAATAGGCTACATTTCCTATATTATCCTTGTAAACACACCAGCTCATCCTGCCCTTTTTGACTGGCATTTCCGCTCTAATTTCGTACACTTGCTGAATGAAATGGGTCACCAGTGCTGTATGCGATAAACCAGAGCACTCACAGCTCCACCACTGTGACGAACATTTGAAATTATAAGCAGCCCCCAAAGCTCTTCTACAGCCTGACAGAAACACTATAGGGAACAAGGCCATGGTCTCATAGTATTGTCTGTACATAGGTTCATGTGATATTAAAACCCTGAAGATCTCATTATCAAGACACATACAACCAAAGTAAATGACAAGGTGGGCTATTCACTACAGTTATTCATTCAGGAAAAGGGAGATTGCTGTGTAGTGTTTGGCGATACAGGTATAAACATTCACAATGGAACTCAGTTTTGTATTTATTTATATAATATAATCTAAGGACCAGTATCCAGAGGTCGGATGCCAAAGTGTAAAACAACTGAAGAAATATTCCTATAGTGGCTGGCTATTTAAACAAACAGTAGATTTAGTTTTAGCTAGTTTTACGTATATGTTTAAATAAATGAATATCTTAAGATTATTTTTATGACTTGACTCTTTTACCATGTATTGGCAGGTGTCTTATAATTACTTGCCAATCCAGTGAAGCAAAAGTCTAAAATTCTATAGAAATGAGTGCAGAATTTGAAAAAATATTTAACTTACAAATTCACAGGACTACAGTACATCATAGTTATAAGAGGTCTAAAGCAGGACTAAACCAGGTATAAACTAAGACTAAACCAAGTCTCAATCAAGACTTATGTCTAAACCAACACCTAACTAAACTAAATCAGCCCTAATCCAAGAGTCAACCAAGTCTAAACAGACTAAACAAGGTCTAAACTTGGACTATACCAGCTATTCTAAGATAACATGTTTGCCCCAGCTTATAATGGTTACAGTCAGATACTGATGAAAATGAATTTGGTCGGGACTACCCCAGGTACTGTATGTCCCAAGCTTTGACTAATCCAGGACTAAACCAAGAATGCAGAATCTTTCTTATATGGGTGCAATATTTTGTATAAAAAATAATGAGGTACACAAGTGCAGCCAGTAAAATAGTTTAGGAGGAAATTGTTGTTTTTTCGCTGCCAGATTTGCGACATAATGCTTAATGTGAATCTACAAAATGTGAAATCTATAGAATATTACATTTTAAAAAGTTCAAAATAACCAGTACATGCATCAAATTTGGTTAATATGTGATTCCACTGCTGGTTCAAATGGGGCAACAACTTTTACCACAAGACTCAGTATAGAGCATTGTGTATGAATCACAATGAGACACACTGTACATTTATTTCACAAAACTACATTTAAAAAACTTGCGGCTCACCTCTGAACGTGACTTTGGCGATACGGTCACTTTTCCCTTTCAAGTGAGCCACTGTCTTCAGGTGAACACATAGAGCCATCATGAGTCCTCCCTGTTTTTTTCAAAGGAGTACGGATACTCCACCCAAAACTAAACTTGAACGGGATGAATCAAAATCTCTGCAGTTACAAAAACGAACCCAAATCACTCCTTATACTTGAACCCAAAACATGTTATCCATATCAGCAGCGTAAGGAAGACTTTTCATGGGAAATAAACAAGAAAATTTACACAAAAAAAAAGATGTATCCTGATTGTGTGATTGCTTCTTCCTGTCTGTATGGATGCAGGGCTGGATTTGTTGCGCATCTCTGAGCTCCCACTGGTTTTACTCTTTGTGCAGGAAGGGAAGGGGGAGGGGCTACAGCTTCACCATCAGGACAGAGAAGAGGATGCTCCCATTGAAAAATACAGCAGACACTTATAACACTGGTGATGGTGATACTGGAATGTAATATTTATGATGCAAAGTTATTGAATAATGTGATGATAAAGAATGTTTTTATATAGACTAGATTTGTTTTGTTTTTTTACAATACTGCCAATTTGAATAGGTGTCAAGCCACTGTAGAGTTTGTAAAATTCTATAGTTAGTGTATGACGCATACATACAGTACATACATCTTACTTATTCATAACACCTGTAAGTATGTACATCACACAATAGAATGCATTTTAATTGAATAATGACAATTAAAAGCAACTGCAGTGTTACCATGTTTCTGGATTCTTCAGATGCTTTATATGCGTTGTAAATACCTGCATATTTAAAAGAAAAAAGAAAACTTACAAAGCCACAAGTCTAGGGAGTGAACCAGGTCTAAACCAGGACAAAAACAGTACTAAATCTGATGCAAACTATGATGTCCAGTTAGTACAATGATCTTACTTTTATAAAACCAGCAGTCATTTTCAAAAGCTTGTCTTCTGTCATATAGCCACAGTACATTGAAGCCTTTTTTTACATAACACAGATGTTTATGTACATTTGAATAGGAGTCCTAAGTAAAAGCTGTTAAACTTACTGGAGGTACAGTAGAAGTCTCTCTCTGTGGGACATGATGCAGTTGCCAGGCAACTCTTTCTTTAGGATGTTCTGGAGATGCAGCTGAAGTCAAGGATCTGAAATTCCCTTTAGTCTTCACTATTTCATCATCTCTTCCAGCTATGGTACTACGAAGCATGTATAAAGCTTTGGCTATTGTAACACATTTTTTTTTGTGATATAAAAAATGCATGTGCTGATTTTTTTCTTGATGTTTTATTGTGACCCACTTTTTTACAGAACAAATAATATTTTTCTTAATTTTTACTACAGCTGTTATGATCTCTTGGACAAATTTGTTTTAAAGAATTAAAGATTATTCAACCTCGTTTTGATCCACTTTTACACCCTAACCGACCATTTGAAAAGCCCTGCAGTAGAGAACAATCCAAATGTCAATATATCAATAAACAAGGTTTTAAATTTTACATTTTGCAATTTCAACCATTGATGAGATCACAGGGTTCTTTTACACACTTGCATGAAAATCCTGTGTGCATCTACATATGAACAATAGATCTATGCTGGTTATAGCCAAAGTATTACAAAAACTTGCCAACTTACTGCATTAGTTTACATTAGATGGATATTGATTCCTTGGACAATCTAGGCGACCATTATGCATTCTCATATCACACACACTTTTATATAAATAACCTCACTTCTATCAACACTATATCACTGGTATCACGGGAGCTGTCATATATATCTCTTGGTGCGTGTTTAACAGGAGAAGACATCATGTGCTGAACAAACTGTAGCTCCACTTGGGACTAAACCTGACCAACACCACTGAGTCTGTTTGTGTAGCCTCAATGTAAATGAGAGCTGAGCCTGAGCACATTAGCAGATTTCTGAAAGGAGGGATGCTAACCCAATACTGCAATGCTATTTTCCATGCAAGAAAATACATTTACAAATACCTACTAAAGCACAGAGCACAGCCATGAAACTAGGTCAAAACTAGGACTAAATTAGAAGTAAATTGAACCAGATTTGTGTCTATACCAGGTCTAAGTCAGGACTAAACTAGGACTAAATGAAGACCAGGGCTGTGGTTGGAAATACTCCTGAGAATAAACCAACACTATGTCTGGGTCACAAGTAATCTGAAACAAGACAGAACCATGTCAAAACCAGAACAAACCCAGGTCTAAATCAGGATCAGGAATAAACTAAGTCTAAACCGGGACTAAACTAGGACTAAACAAGGTCTAATCTAGGACTGAACAAGGTCAAAACTAGGTCTAAACAAGGTCTAATCTAGGACTGAACAAGGTCAAAACTAGCTCAAAACTAGGTCTAAACAAGGTCTAAATCAAGACAGTGGTTGAAAATACACCAAAGACTAAACCAAAACTAGGTCAGGAATACCCCAGCTTTGAATAAAAATAAACAGTCTAAACCAATACTAAGCCAGGTTATAACAAGGTCTAATCCAGATCTAAACCAGAACTAAATCAAGCCTAAACTTAATCTGCTGCGGTGCGTACAAAAGATCTTCATGCTACTGTTCTGTATACATTGTATTGTTGTAGAGCGACTTGATAGTATTGGTAATGACCAAGGTTGGGGCAAAGACTGTAAAAAAAACACTATTTCTATTGTTGAATTGGCCTCTAAGGAACACACAGATGAACCACAGCGTGTATTGATTTTGTGGTTTTGACCATTGGTTTAGCAGAAAATAAATATAGGAAACATAGGTGTGTTTAGAGTCATTCTATGTGAGATAACTGTATCATTAAATCCAACTTGCTGGAGGTTGAATATGAAGACTGGAAGTAGAAGGGATATTTTTGAATTATGGGTAACGTATGGAAGTGCAGATTTTGATATTAGCCAACAGAGGGGAGTGTTGGGCTGGATATCAGACTTTCTACAATACATGACTACTACTAAGACATCTCTAGAATTTAGGACTGACAAGTAAATATATGGTTGTTTTGGTGCAATGATAGTTCACTGACAAACTATACTGGCAGAATTATAGCTTTTTCACTTATTATTGCAACATATATGTTTACATTTATAGTAAGTAAATCCCTCTTATCATTTTTTGGATGCTTTTTGAATGCCAAATCTTGAAAAACAACTACAGTAACAGTGAAAGAGTGGAATAATACAATTTTTATATTTATTTATATTTCATGGCTTGGCTTGTTCAGTATATTCTCAACATTATGGCCAGACACTGCAAGTGAATAGAAAAAAAATGGCAGTTTTGGGCAATATCAATTTGAAACTTTTCCTGCAGATAAGTGACATAAATATAGGGGGAAAAACGTTCTCTGTCACGTTTTTATATAGACATTTTGATAGTAAAAAATAACCAAAATTTACTAGGAACAAAATCTCTGTAATAAATGAGTTTTACATGCAGTGTCTGAGCCTAAAAAATATTTGTATCTTACATTTTTTCCGCATTTAAAGCTTGCAATTGAAAAATCCATGTCATATATTGTAAATGTTCAATTACCAGAGCGTACCTCTACTATGAAAACTCCTCTTCCCTCGTTGTAAAGTGATGGATTGTAGCTCCCTCTGGTGGTCTGACCCCACACTGCAGTAATGGGCATGGTCCAAGTTGATCTCATGTTCTGGCCGCACACAGTCACCTCACACCTGCTTCTATGTGTGTGTGTCATGGAAATGCTAACTTCTGAAGTCAGTCCAGAGTCCAGGAAGTGTACCTGAAGACACCAGAGCAGGTTGTAAGAGCTTAGAATGAGGATTCCTGCTGTCTTCACATAAGAGAATAAATTGGACACTGCTTATTGTGTCCAAATGGCTAAAGCACATGAAGAAGCAAGCCAGGAACTAACATAGGAGCTGCTAAAGAGGGTGTTCTTTTGTATTTATGTACTGTACATGAACTACAGTATATCAGGTTACATACATCTTCTTGATCAGCAATCTCCAATGCAGACCGCTGAAGATTGAAGATCTTAATCAACCACAGGGAGTCAAAATTCTGCGTAACTTTGTTGTCAGCCAGCCAGCCCCAAGCCTGGATAAGTGAGAATGTGAGGTAGTTGCATCAAGAAGTGTAGCTAGTGTAGACAAACTTAATATAGGCCTACATATCACAGCAAGACCTTGTGCAATACCTAGCATTCATTAAATGGGTGCTAAAAATTTGGGCATCACTGTCACTAAGATATTACATTCAATAATACAGGCCCCATTGTGTCAACATAATCTAGCATTTTAATTATAAGCATGTTTAGTCAAGGATTTAAAAATTTGTAACAGATGAGAGCAAGAGACATAGTTACAGCACTTTCATTTCTATGGGGGCCCATTCTAAAAACCTGCACAGGGGCCTGTCAATACCACTTCACGCCACTGGCCTGCTGCTAACACCCATAGACATAATAATAATACTTTATTATGTCTATGCTAACACCTGGAATTGCTAATAGCTCAAGTTTTTATTGCCATTTTAACCATTTTAAGGCCAAGTATTTGTTCAAAAAAAGTTCTACATAGTTGCTTTATCAGTTTAGGCTACTGTTTATTCCTTACCATTTCATTTTGTGTAGACTTTGTAAATCAAGGCTAGCTTACCAAGATTAGCCTATATTTTGGATGGCAAATCCTTGGTATCTCTCGTCCTCAGGCGGTTGTAGTCGGATTTGACAGCTTCTCCTCTTTCTACAGACACACACACACACAGACACAGACACAGACAGACAGGCTGAAGGAGGGCTGCTGCTGCTGAATAGGTCCCAGCCCCCAGCCTCTCGCTCGCCCTGCTCCTCGTGCGTCGCTCCGCAGCAGTCTCGTGCCACACTCACTATGGCTGTGGGCGCGAGCAGGACGCTCTTGGCGCTATTTGTGACGCTGTGCACACCTGGATGCGGCTTCTCAGGTAAGGACTGGATTTATTTCACCATGTTTATAATCCAAAACAGGTGCACGTGTGCGTTTTATCTATATAACAAACTGCTTGAAATATCTGCTGCAGCTTTTTCTTATTGCTGCCTGCCACCTGCTGATTTTAAACTAATAATAACTTGATGTTGCTACAAGTTATGCCAAGTGTTGGCCAAATGCAATGCTGAGCTCTAATTGCACATTAAAAAAATATTTTACTTGTCCAATGCAATTTAGTAGTGCTGGAATAATGGTGCATAAATTACACCAAAGTAGTTTTTAGTAGATGTTTGGAAGTTGTTTGTGGTAAGTTAGTCCTGGTTGCAATTTTATAAAGTTGTAGACCATAGTTTAGAAGTCTATCGAATAATCCCTATATGCAATTCCTGGTTCTGAGTTGAAGTAGTGAGCAAAATATTCTTGATTTTGCAAGTTTAATTTTTGACTCACTGTGTGCTGCTGTTGTCTTGACGGTCCAAGTTTACTTTGAACCAAAATTGGTCCTGGTTAGATTGTTGGTTTGGCACAGTGGATTGCAGAAAGAACTTTTTGCACCACAATAATATTATGGCATTATATGTAATAGACATATGTGAAAAAAACAAGAAACCAGTCATAACAACACTGCAGACGGTAGCCAGTCAAGAAATTGTAGGCTATACTTCATGCAGCACTGGTTAAGTCTAGTTTAGGACTTGGTTACGCTTGCTTTGAATTCAAGATTAGTTCTCCTTTTAGTAAAGAAATTATCTGTGTAAATTTCTAGCTTTAAGTACTTGGTTTAGTCCTGATTTAGTTACTTCTTATTACATAATAGACTTGCATAATAGAATTTGACAGTGCTTAGTTTTTAGTGGGATGTTTTTTGCTGCACAGTCTCATTACCTCAGTTGAGCCCTTTGTGATCAATAATAGACGATGGATATTGTGCAACATTATGCGTTATTGTAGAAGGCATTTTCCCGGTTATAAATTTGAATGGTTGATTATAATCTGGCTCAGGACGGTCATAAACAAAGTAGCTGTAAATTTGTATTTCATGGGAGAATAGAGTGTAAGGATGTGGTTCTGTCTATGACACTTCCTTGGGGGTTCACTGAGTTCAGTTAATGTAATGGATAAAGCAGTGGTAGGTACTATTTACTGAGTTAAGTTAAAAAGAAATTGTACTTTGAAGATTAGTGTTAATGCATCATATTTTTTTTACATCTAGCTATTCATTTGAAGTAACAGAACAGTACAGAATTTCAAATACGTATCTCCTCTGCCAAGGAGGTAATGTTTTCAGTAGTGTCTATCCGTCTGTCCACCTGTCTATAAGCCCATCTAAGCGACTTTACTCAAAAACTGCTGCGCGTAATTAGATAAAACTTTCAGGGAAGGTCAGGAATGACACAAGGAACAATTGATTACATTTTGGGAGTGATGAATCATGATCTGGATCCAGGATTTTTTCACAACAGCTGCCTTGACAGAGGTCTGTGCGCTCCGAGTGTTTTCTAGTTTTAATGTTGTGAATAAAGTTATAGTTAGTTACTCAATACTTGTGTTTCTTTCATGCATTTTGAGCTATATTTGTTTTTAAGTCATATTCTTACTTGTTTCCAAATTTTGGCAACTCTAGGCACACATGGTTTTAAAGTTTGCTGTTTGCAGAAGAACATCCCTCTTCCCTCAGTCAGTAAAAATATCCAAAATATCTAAAGTGCCATAAAGCCTAAGGGGAAAGAGGCCATAAGAAATCCAGTCTTTCCTTTAGTTGTTGCCAAATAATCCACTGGCCACTGACTTCTGAAGCTCACCTCTCTCTTTTTGAAAGGCTGACTTTATTTGCTCCTGAGAGAGTCCTACTTTTTAAATTAGGAAGGTCTTCTGATTCCATTATTGTCTTAAAATTCCCTTTGGCTTTAGCTTTAGTATATTAAGGTTTGATAAATAATAGTTTTTCCCAAACTATTTGCAAGCAAAAAAAGGGCAACATAGAGGTTGATATAAAGGTAGTCCACTAACCAGAAGGTTCGCCAGTCAGTCCCGACGTCAAACTAGCCTGGCCAGCCAGATGGGAGTCCTCTGTATATTCGATACAGAGCAACTCTGCTACTGTGTCTGGTGACCCTCTCCACGCCATTTTGATTTAACACTCTTGTTCGTATTGCTCTGTTGTGTGCGCCTATCAGTACCTTATTTGTTACTTCCACACAATGTACTATGCTTGTTTGCCACTTTTCCAATTGATATTACTTATTGCTGTTTATCCTGCCCGAGAAATCAATTGATGTGAGTGAGTCTCAAGACTTGTACACTAGACTTGGTACAGCTGGCTTGCCAGGGTAATGTCATACTGCTATTAATCCATTGAGTCCACCAACATAATCCAAACTGTCTCAAATTTGCTGTAGGCTGTTGATATGGCTGGCACATTTCTGTCAGTCTGCTTAAGGACAGCTGTGGCTACATAATAGTACAGTAGTAAAACTGAATAATGAACTTAGTTGTAAAGGTTTTGGAAGGCTTTGAAAAACTACAGTATGAAGCATATGGTGAACTCGTGAGCTGTGTCAGCCAAAAGTCACGGGGCGCCTCAACCATTCTCTAAAAATCTTCCCTCAAATTTAAAGACAAGTCATTAATTTTTTTGGATATATATGAACATACATTGCCTTCTCAGCATGATATTTTTAATGCTTTCCTGGTGCTTATTCTGACAGTAGTAGTTTGGAACAAGTGCAGCGCCTTGGTACTCATTGACTTTCCCTACTCACCTGTCATCAGCCTGTCAGTCCAAAAATTGGGAAAATCAGCATGGTTTCTGGACGCAGCAGCAGTGAAAGAAAGTGTCTTTTTTTGGATAATAAAAATGTCAAGTTCTTCCGTGCTGCTGTAGTCCATTGATTCCTGGAAGGTAGAGAGAGGAAAGTGGAGATCATGTCTTTGCAGGCCAGAGGAATTTAATTTCTCTGCTCCACTTCACGTGTTTCTGAAGAGGCTCCCAGCAACAGGACCAAGGCTGAGCAGATATGACAACATTTAAGTAACATGCACCGGGATGGTTACACGAGGGGTGGGTGATCAAAATTGAATCGTGGTTTAAAGTTATGAAGATGGTGAGTTAGGTTAAGTCAGGGTCAGGGGACTCACATTTTGATTGCCTATAATAATTGGAAACCTAGTCTTCCAAAAGTTTTTTCTGATTTAGCACTGTCATTTATTGTTGTTCAGTACTATGTATGAAATTTAACTGAAGTGGTTATTTATATATTATTTCTCCCTTTAAACTTCTTTTCATAATCCTTAAGAACTCTGCAAGACTAACTGGATTTTATTGAGGACGCAATTAAACCCTTTGGCGGCCCACATTTGGGTCCCGACCTAGTGTTTGAAAACCACTGGAACCACTTTATTGTTTCCGTAGGGAAATTTGTCCTCTGCGTTTGGCCCATCCCTCAGTGCTGCTGGGGCAACCTGTCAGGAGCAGTGGGCAGTTGTAGGTGTGGTATCCCACCTACTGTAATTTGCTGTTGCCATAGAGGCCAGGGGAGCAACTTTTATTTTAGGAAAGTTACTGACTACACCTTTAGGAAACTTTTTATAAACCAATGTATTTTCGTCACTGTTCACTTTACTGTAAATGTTGATTAACTATGTGTCAAGAGAAATGTCAGACAATTAGCTGTTGGTCAATATACTTGTCAAAAAAGCATGTTCCTTTGTGTGTAGCAGTGGCCAGCGGTGACTTTTTACTCTGGTCCTGCTACGGTCTTAACTCTATGCATCGCATTTTCGCTCAGAATTTTTTTTTTTTATGAATAAAAACGCATAGGATGGTTTTTAACTACTATATCAACTCGATTTTGATAGATACAATCACACGTTGTCCCAGTGTTACCAAGAAAAATATGTGGAATTTACAGCGTAAAGATTGACACGGAGACATGGCCAACAGAACAGTTTGCTAACCTGTTGACATCCAGCTAGCAATTTATGTTTCTCGTACCTGTTGGATTGAAAGTGACGGACAAAATTATTAGTCGTTTTTGTGATATCTAATTCAGGGGTAGG
>JAVQKG010215575.1:0-16535 GCA_036025885.1 Hypseleotris bucephala
CAGTATGTACAGTTTTGTGAAATGAGATTGTCATGTGTTCTCATTTACACTTTTGTTTCTTTTTTATTTACTTGTTTTTATTTGGGGTATCTAGTGCTGTATTTCCCTTCTCTATCACAATGATATGGTGTGTAACAAATGAAAGCAGAAACAGTAAAAGTGAAATATGAATCTTGCCCAGTCTATTTACTTTAGCCATAATTTTCATCAAAACTCCCCTCCACAGTCCACTGTTATACTGACAACATTACTCACAGTCATGTGACTGTCTTATCCAAACACACTGACACAAGGACTTGTCATTTTAAGGCACTGGCATGTTCATTGACACACATATTTAATTTTGAGAGATGAACTAAGAATTTTGAGCAAGAGACTGGCTTTTGCAGGTAATCCATGGTGTTTTGCCATTTGTCGAAAATGATTTGAGAAATGCACCAAAGCGACTGAGAAAAACTGTAACAGACCAGTGTTTGAGTGATGTACCTTGACATGTTCCTCCTCCTCTAAAGTGGGCGTAATGCCACATTGATGTGTCTTGCCTATTTAGGAAAAATTTAGTTGTAACAGTAAAATGCATAATCTCACAATCAGATTGTTGCAGTACAATATCTCTAATAAAGTGAACAAAATGATGTTAGTGTAGTATTTTATTTTCACAGAAGCCTTTTGTGTCAATAGACCGTAGATGTTGATGCACTTGACTGTGTGTAAGGGGTTAGGGACTAGTGAAGGGATTTGGACACAGCCTCATATGTCTCTTTTCTTTGTGCTCCTCTCTTTCCTCTTTCCTCTGTCCTCTAGCTCCTGTGCCCTTTCCCTTCCTCCTTTTCCTCGTCATCCTCCCTCTCGATCCCACTCCATGCCTCCCCCCTCTCCATTAGCAGATTAGATTTAGTCCCATAATGCCACTGGGCACTATGATTTTACCGGCTCTCATTACCCCTAAATCATCGGTCCTCTCACCCGATTTGCAAACACACACACACCTCTCTCTCTTTCACACACACATGCACATACACACACAGACACACACTCTATACCATATGTCTGCACAGTGCGACCCGTCACACCTCTGAATTAGTGGCCGGCCTGTGATTTGCAACGCAGTGTGATTAGATGGGAGGGGTAAATTTGGTTCAATTTCTGTCTGTCCACATTTATTCTTTATTCCTCTCCATATATTCCCCCGGGCGTGAATGATTTTCATATCATAATGTTTGAAGCAGGCCTACACGCTGTTAGACAAGGCATTTTGAAGCGGAATTCTCGGGAATGATGTGGACCCGAGGGACGCTCTGATGCAATTTATGAAAGCCAGGTTATTCCATTTCTGTCAGGAAGACACAGAAATGATTGGAGATGGTGGGATGAGGAGAATGTATATAGCTGTGGATGGGCTAAAAGGAGACTAGTGGGGAAAAAATAGAATAGAAATAGGCCTGGGGTAGCATTGTAGCTTGTGTGTAAGCTAGTTGTGAGTTCTCATCATTCCTGTAGTGTCAGCGTCTTATCGTTTATTATGGCAGCCAGTGAGTTAGATGTACTTTGGCCCGTGTGACAAAACTGCTGATCACAATGTCCATTTTAATCACCTCTACGACAGCTTCAAGCACATTTACAACAGTCATCTGCATGCAAGACAGACCCCAGCGCGTAAAGTACCACCACAAGATAAAAACCAAATTAAAGGCACAGTGATCAGGGGAAAAAATTCTAATAGAATAATAGAGAAGCTTATAATGAAACTACTCTTTCTCTGTAATGGAATAGCATATTCACAGACACATTCTCGTTCTTGGCACAGTTGCTTGCCACTTTATTAGATACACCTAAGCACCTGTTCAGTACTGTCGCTAATCAGCCAGCCACATGACACCAACTGACACCAACTCAATGTATTTGTAATGAGACATGTTGAATACAAACCTGCTTAAGTTCAAATCAAGCATAGTAATGGAAAAGAAGGGAGTATGTGACAAGTCAGGTTAAAAACATAAAAAGGCAACAATAACTTAAGAAAATAATGATAGTGGACATGTCAGATCTGGCAGATGGAATAAAGTAGCAAAAAACTAAAGATCGTTGGACAAAGGTGTAAATATTAAAGTGAACAGGTTATTCAAAATGGTATAAAGAAATGCTGATGATAAACTGCAGTAGCGCACTCACTGTGAACACTAACAATTCACTATTACATTTTACAGTATAACTGCTCATAAGCATTAAGCATTATGAAACTATTAATAGATCATTTATGAAGCATTAACAAACATTGAATTATGAATGTGAATAATGTTTAAAAAAATGTTTAATTAGAATACATAAGTTAAAACCTTATGTAAATCAATGCAATGTTTTTCTTTTCTTTTTGGCTGTAGAATTTGAAAATAGAATTTGTAAGGACGTTTTGTGCTCATACCAAAGCCACACAAATATATAGAGTAATTCATGATTTTTCAATTGGCCCCTTTATTAACTATTTAGCCTTAATGCCAAAGGAGGAGTCTTTGTGATCCAGGGCAGTGTCCAGCTGTTAAGTCCTATTTTCTTTTTAACCCAAATTTGACCACACAAATTAGCCACAAATCCATTTCCTGCACCTGTCTGCCCTGTTCCCTCTGAGCCCAGCCAAAGCCTGCAGGAGACAAACAATAGCCCCGAATCTGGATCCACTCAGTCTAATCTCTCAGCCTTAATGGGCATGCTGCTTTTCAGACACACCCCACAACACACACACACCGAATAGAAAACCCAACCACTCACATCCAAACTGCTCCATAGCTGCAGGTGCAATAGCATTTATCCAATAACACCAGTGATTTGGTACAAAAGACCTCTGCACTGCTAACGAGTTTATGCTTACATTCAAATGCATGCACACATTTACAAACACACACACTGCCACTGATCTCTCTATTCCAGTTAGCCATGACATTAGCCACTCACTGCTACTAACTGGATCATGGCTTCACTAAACTGATTAGGGCCTGGAGACGACATAGCAACCATGCACAAGAGCGTTCTTTTTATGTCTCTTTGGTCTGCATCATGCCGACTATGTTCTATTATAGTTGCACCAAAAATGTACAGTGTATGCATTATAATCGCAATCATAGCATTGTCAGTAACAACAAAATATGGTCTGAGAAATTACTCAACCTAGAACCGTAAATGAAAATGTTTTGTTGTAAAATAAAAATAAAGAACCCCCTTAAGTACAATTCCCATTCATTTCCATCCTAGACTTCTGAAAAATTTTACATTTTAAGATTTAAATTGTCTATGTGGTAACTCACAGTCATGGTGCAATTATTGTCAATATATATTTTAGTATGAAAAGTTTTGCCTGTTGACAACTTTAATGGGAATTTTACTTACAGAGCCAAAGCGGGGTGTGCTCTGTGCTCTGTAAAGACCTAATCCTGTTTAGTATATTTAAAGATAACAGTCAATCATATTTATTACAGTATTCAACATAGTTATTACATATGACGTTTTTCTAATATTGTACAGCCATACATATCTCTCTTCCTCTATCTCTCACACAGCCAGTGAGTGAAGCAGACAGAGCCTAAGGCGAAGAAGACAGCACCAGTAGCTGTAGTAGAACACAGTGTGTCAGAGGAATTAGCGCAGCGCTGCATGGGAAGAAGCAGGATGACAGTCAGCTCTGTTAGCCATCACAATCACTTTAGTTCACCAACTTCTTTTAGTCACATACAGACCCATTTTAAAGACCAGTTCCTGTCTGTGTGTTTTCTACACAGCTGCCTTGAAAGGAAAGGTGCCAAAGAACACAGATAAATAGAGTAAAAATATTGATAGTTAGGCAGAAAGCTCTAACCTTGGAGTTTGCAAGGAATTGGTAAGTAGCAGTTAAGAAGTGTGTATATACATATATATAATGCAGTCTATTTCTTTATTTATAGAAATGAGTTGGCTCCCTTGAATCTCCTGTAGCATTTACCTTGAATCAAAATGAACTGGATATAGACTTGATAAAGAGAGATCTAATGTACTTTTTATTGTATTCACATAAGGGTTAGTTGATTATGGTGTCTGTGTGTATTAAGATCAGGAAACGTTTTTTTTTTGTCATTGTGAGATGTCAAATAGTAATCCACAATACATTTTTACTTTAGTGTGGACCTTTGGGAATCATATGGTCCAGATATGTGTGTTAAATCTTGAATGCAAAAACAAGCCTGCTATGCCGGGTCCTTTTTAGTATTCCAACATTTGAAATCGAATGCCATTACGTCATAACAAATTTTAAGAATGCAAATCAATTGAAATTTCTCCAGTAGGAAATTGTATACCTCCTAGAACAATGAACTGCATGCCATAGCAAACAGTCATAAGAGGCATTGTGTCTCAATTATTACAGAAAATACCCACAATCACGAGGTATTTCATGTCAGGCAATTTTCAGCTTACATTTCATACATTCTTGAGTTACAGTGGAAGAAAGTCTAACTCAGAAACTTCCCTCACACAAACACACCAGACCGGCGTGTCCTTCTTTTACAGGGATACGCATGATGTCATCGGCATCTCCCATAATCCCTCAGGTGCAGGCCATATCTCACCTTGTTCTCTACTTTTTGGCCACCCTGCTATTTACCAACAACAATAGCTTCAGCTGCTTGCTCATTGCATGTTCTGTCACACACATCCCCTGTTGCCTTGTTTGTTCCTCTCAGTGCTACACCTACACGTATCATCTTTCTTTCCTTTTTAAACCCCTTCTTCTCTCTGCAAAGCTCAGGCCAGTCAAGACACCTGTGCAGTTCTGTGGTGTTTCTGAGCTCGGAGTTAATTGGCCCCGCAGCAAAAAGGCCCTCTGTAACCTTGACAACGCTAGCCTACTGTGAGACCAGAGCCTAACTTCAACAGATAGTATATATATATAGACAAGATTCACCATTCACATATATGGTAGACCTAGCACACGCGTATATATTTCAAGCTGTGACTTCCTTCTAACCAATCTGCTAATTTGTGCTGTGTTATTTATGGGCTCCAAGGTGCTCCCCAGATGCTAAGAAAAGCAAAAGTCCACAGTCAGCGACTTTCTTTATGCTTTCTTTCTCACCCACCACACCCCATGCACTTGTTCACTCCCATAAACATATACCTTTCTGTTTTTGGCTTTACTCCAGCTGTTACATTATTCTTGCTACAATCATGACATCTTGTGCTATCATGTGACAGTCCATCTCATTATCCTATTTTATTATCACGAGCCAGTGTGAATGGAAATGGTCTTTCAAGTTGACATTATTAATCATAAAACATGTTTCCAAATCAAAAGTATGTACACTGTGTTCTTTTACTAGTCTAGGTTACTTTTGGCGTGGTGGATGGGCATTCACCTTCACATAGACATTAAAGTAAAAAAGAAAAAAAAAATTAAAAGGTTTTGACTTTGTTATTATCTTGTACAAAATTAATAAGTTAATACCACCCATCCGTGCATTAAATTTAGGATATTTATTCAATTTATCTTATAGGATTGACAGAAGGATGCTAATGAAAACATAACCGACTTGGCAGAGGTAAAAATGAATAACATAACAAATTGATCAAAGCTACAAAAGTTCAAACTGTCACTGGGAGTTATTTAGTCCATTTACAATTCTATTTTTCTTTTCTTTTTCTAATCCTGTCCTCCTCAAACTGCACAAATATCTAAACACATTACAGAACATGATTACATTCAATTTGAAAAACAATGACATCACAGCATCATTTCTCTTATAATCAGGCTAATTTCTCCGAAGTCTTGGTCCGTGCCGTAGATGTGGGTTCAGCTATAGGAGTCAAGCGTGGGTTGCAGGGTTCATCCTCATTGTTCCTCTTACATGCAGCCATTATTAAAGCTCCTCCCTTACTTTAAAAGGTTGCCCAGTCATTTAGCACATGCAATTATGGCTCTAATCTTTTACTTCAGGAGCTTTTTTATTCCTGCTAAAGTAATGCACTGCTGTGAATAGACTACGGACTTGTTCATTGATGTTTTTGAGTACAAAATCTTTATTGATTTGAACACTTGTTTATGCTTCCAGTTGGTTTTGAAGAGTTTGATAACAGAACTGAAAGGCTTACAGGATGTACACCAGTTTAGGGAATTCCAAAGAACAAATCCTTTTAGTCAGGGAGCTTTAGGGTTCTTAAATTGAGAGTGTAAATCCGCCGTAACGCTAAATGCTTCAAATCCATTTTTGTGTAAGGAGCTCTTATTTCACACTTTGCAATTGATGAGTGGTTTATTATTCAGAAAAAGGGATTGAGCATGGTCTGTAAACTCAATGAATCAATTACTTTTGCTTAGAAATAAATACACTGGTTTATCCCATGATCAGCCCTGGAGCTAATACCTCATTTTAACACGAATGGACCAAGAATGAGAATCAGGGCTTGATCCCTTTGACAATATCAATAGCTTTTACTTACTGTAGACCTATAACTTTTTGCTGTTATTTAAAAAAATGAAATTTTGTTGCACTTGCGTTTGCAATGACAGATAAAGCTTCTGATTCTGATTCTGAAAACCATCCATAATTAAGAGAAGTTTAAAGTATCCCCAATAAGGTGAGCAAAGCTAGAGACTACTTCACATTAGTATTACAGCAATGCTGAAATGATACCTCAATGATAGCAAGACACTTTGCCACCTAAGCATTTTGGCTCAATGTGAAGTGATTGGATGTTTCTGCCAGGTTAGTTAGCAGTGCTTCTTCCAACATTTATCATTTTTCACTGTCCTCAGTAGACCCTCAGAAGCTTCAGAGTTCTATGTGTTCTCAGTAAAAAAAAAAAAAATCGCACATCTGAGCCAGTTGGCACACATTTTGGAGCCAGATGGGTGAATTTCCAGAAAGTATTACATCTTTGTCTTAATCCAAGATGCATAATTGCTTTAGGTGTCCGTTCTTTGACTGAATGAGCAAACATACTGTAAAATATATATGGCAATTGTATTGCCTTACAAACCCTGCACAGCAATGTTTGTATATCTAATTTAAATGCATTTTACCCAACACAGATGTAGATATCACTACTACTGTACATACATTTTAGTATCTGCAAGAGGTGCAACAAAAGTCATAGACAGGCTTTAGGTTAAGTGATAACATTTCAGCGAGTCTGTCTAGAAATACTTTAGATGCTTATGATCCTCTTTTTCAATCAGCCAAAGTCAAAGTGACTGGAAACAAGCTTATGACTTTCCACCAACCTCCCTGTTACAGTTCCTTTGTCATAGATTGAGTCATGTGACACAGACAAACAGGATTGTTGTTAAATCAAGGTCCCTAAACACTTTACTAAACTACTTCAACCGTCACTCCATTTTATCAACTCTACAGCGTCTGCATCTATCCCACTAAAGCCTCTATGTATCTTTTGTGGGACGATGGTTAATCCTTCTCCCTACGCCTCCATCCATCTCCACTCTGTGTGTCCGGTCTAATATCACCTCTTGATCCTCGGCTGCTGAAGTTTTATTAGCTCCATAAATGTCCCTAAGAGCCTGCAATATCGCTTAGCTAAAGCACTAGAAGCAAGGGAAGAACTAACAAGAGAGGGACAAAATAAGAAAAGTAGTGATATTGCTTAGTCCCAGTCTCAGTGGTTGACAATTCAAATAAGTGAATGTATTAAAACAAAATGGCGCCGAGGACATTAAACTAAATTAGCCAGTAACAAATGACCATGTGTGCACCCCCTTTGCTTTAACCTCACAAACCATTTTTTTTTCTGTGATAGTAACTCATCTAAATTTGCTGGACGTCGTTCGGGCGGGGAGCCAGAAAAGCTTTTATATCCATAAAGGCCTATGGATCACAGAGAATTGCATTAAGCTGTCCAATTTAATTACAGTATTGACAAAACATAATAGATACTTACAGGCGTACGGGGAAGGATGGGCAGAGGGGGAAGGAGCATGGCAAACGAAAAGTGCAGACAATGTCCATTTATAATGCTGATGCATCAAGGAGGCATTTGAGTAAAACAAGTGTGTCTATGTCGGCGTGTGTGTAACGAGGATTTGCGAGGACCCAAGAGAGCTTTTGAGAGCGCTTAGTCTGATTTAGATGCTACTGCTTCTAAATGGCAGTATCTTCCTAACATACAGACACAGCGTACAATGTCACCCGCCTGTCCCACTAGCCCGCAGTTAAAGGAGCCTATATAGACCCTATAAGGAGAGTGGTTGTCCCGTCCCAGGCCGGCTCGAGTCTGACAGCCAGCCTCCCGTTCCCTGTGATCAATAGTGAGGGGCAAGATTTTTATTCATAAAGCGGCCCCTTAATTAAATCAGTCCCGGAGAGGAGTGGGGGTGTAGGGGTGGGGTGGAGGAAGATGTGGGGGGGTTACAAGACAGAGCAAGGGCACAGAATCAAAAGAGAAGAAGAAGAGGATGCTATGAATAAGAGTGGAACATGCTTTACTTGTGTCCTCTGTTAAAGGGTGTATGTAGTGTGTATATTTTCCGTCATCAAATAGTGTGAAAAAATGTAATACAATTGTGATTACACTAAATAAAAAGGCAATAAAGCGCCATTAAAAAGTACTACAACTTTCTTTTGATTGATTTACATGCAGACCATGGTTCGTAAATACAGGGTTGGGAGCCCTAATAAAATTCCAGTTAAAAATGGTCTAGGTGCCTCATCATCAAAGTGAAAAAGGAAAATAAGCTACTGTAAAGAAAAGTAACAACAATTGCATCCAGTTAACTTAAACTAAAACAATTTCTGATAAAAACTATTGAAATACCAAAGGAAACCCAGACATATTATTAGAAATCTGCACAGTGCTAAACCAGACCAGATACTGTATTTGGGTGACTTGGTTCTTGATAATTAGGGGATGTCAAAATTGGCTCCCCTGAGAAAAAAACATGGAGAAAATGGTCATAATGTAAACCTATGGTGCTTCGACACTAATTGACCACAGGACGCTAAATCCTCACTACACCATGCCATGTTGTATTAGACAGCTTGACTTTGTTCATATCCTACATTTGACTGTAGCCTTTAAAAACAAGAGCAATATGAGCTCGCCAGGAGTCGATATTTATTACTCTCTTTATGGAACAATATTAAATGCAGTAACAGCCCCCATGAGAGGCCCTCTGAGATGGACACGAGAGAACATAAGAGAGAAGGAGGGTTGGGGAAAGACTGTTAAAGAAATGAGTGATATTTTCAGATAAATTTACAATGATAGAGTTTTTTTCCCCCATCTTCTTAAAAAGTTTTCTGCCAATAACTCCAACGTAGCAGATGCCAAATGCACACTATTAGCTGATGAGAGATGAAGGCATGTCAAATAAACAATTAATACGACAAGAAATGCAATAGCAAGAATTAATAACTTACTATGGGATTGAAGCTTTTCTGTGGGCTCTGAATTGTTGTAAGTCTGTGTATCAGTTTATAATTAATAATCTTTATTAATTTTGAGGCAAGTCCACATTTTTCAGTTTCTCCTTATATTGCAGAGATGAAGTAAATCTTTCTCAGGTTACAAAACACCTGTACCACCTCTGTCGTCCTACTTTAGTCTTGTCTTCCACCCTCCAATTTTCCTCCTATGACTTCTCTCTCTTCTCCATCTCTCCCCTGGAGCTCAGCCAAGGGTCATCCAGCCTTTCTTCTTCTCTTTCTTTGATAAAAAGCATCACACACGCTGTATATTTTCATGTGTGTTCTATTTTCCGCCCCTGCTGTTTCTATCACACAGACACTCACACAGCTTTGTCATACTCCATGTCTCGTCTGTCTGAGTAGTGGGGGACGGAGGCCTCCTGTGATGTTCTGTAGAATCAAAGGGTCAGGGTATATAGCCTAACCTAAACAAAATGACAAAAGTATTGTGTTTTGAGCTTTTAGAGGTTTATGTGGTACTTTTTGATATAGGACATGGCATGGATGTAGACTGTAAGCTTCCTTAAAAAATGCTTAATCTGACCTTGTTATATGATCTAAAAGAGGTAATCTGTCATAACGAATTTGACTTTACCTTTACTGTACCTGACCTGGCTTCTACAACCTACTACAACATAGAACAGGGTCAGACAGTAATATTTAAGCATTTTATTTTTTATCTTTTTTATCTTCTTATTTTAGGTAACTAACAAACTACACCTTCAAGCACCTCTTTCACAAGTAGTTTTTGTTCAGTTGAGGATTTTTGTTATTTGAACTAACCATAACCAAAACAAACAAAGCCCCCCCAAGATTAGGATTCACCTTTCATTCTTTATTTTCTATATGTGTACATTTGTAGGGCACATGCTTGTAAACACTCTGAAGAAGCATGTTTCATTGTGTAATACGGCTAGTGTGAAAGGGCTAACACTAATATCCGTGCAGACTGACCCGGCCGCCGTTATTATTCTCCTCACATGAATAATGGAACCTAATATGGAGTAGGTGATGGCTGCGAGCGTTCACACACTAAACCATTACAACCTCAAACACACACATGCCCTAGGGTACATCTCACTGTCATCGCCAATCCCTCCAGACTTGTAGGGGCCACGGAGAGACACAGTGCCCAGAGAACAGAGGCCTTCACTGGGGTAAAACTGGAAGCGCGAGTGGGGGGTCTGTGTGTGTTGAAAAGGCAAGGTCTGGAAGACATTTGAGCAAAATTTAATCAATTATACAGTACTTAGGAAGCTATGACAGACCGACGTTTTCTTCTTCTACCGCTGTTTTTAGTTTGACCTCAGACTAGTTGTTTTCTTTCTCAGTTTTTCTTATCACTCTGTGTTGTTTGTCAACGTTTTCCATTTCCAGCCAGTGTTTTCACAATCACTATAATTTACTGAATTTGTCATCCTAATAGAACTGATGTATTATTCAAACGGCCATCCGTCGTTTTAATAGAATTTTTGGGGGAGATTAATTGCCCACTCCCTGCAATGTTGTGGCAATAGAAAGTCACCGAAAAGGCTAAATCTAATCATTAAAATGTAGGAGAATGGAGGATTGCTCAGTGCATTGGTGTGCGAGCCATTTCACAAAACAAATAGGTATCATGTCCACCTGTTATTTCTGTCATTATGGTTTATGAGAGAGTGTGCTTAAAGAGATTGCAAGCTGGTATCTTGTTGTAAATTGTTTTAGTATTTGGTATCATTCAGGCATGAGAGAAAATTGTCAATGTTAATGTGAGATTTATTTTAATGTTAGTGTCTGCTGATTAAATTGTATCAAAATCCTGATAAGATGTTTGATAGAAAGTTTGACTTCCTGTGTTTGGTTTTGTCAATGAAGTGGATCCAAAATATTTAGTTTGAAATATTTTTTTACTGCGCCACAGCACTTTCTAAGTAGTTCAAGTCAATTGAACCGGTAATATGAGGTTGTCCATTCACAAAAATAAAGGTTTTCTTAGTAAGTAATAGCATGTCTCTGTCCTGCGCATTGCAATCGGAAAATCATTCTCGTCTGTAGAATGTTTGCCTTTTTTCCTCTTCACAAGCACAAGGCAAAAGTGCACATAAAAGCTTGTTTTGTGTTTTTATTTTTCGGGCCTAAATCATATACAATGCCAGGCACATACTTTTCCCATCAAGGCCTGAAGGGAGAGGATGAGGGGAAATACTCTCATCTCTCGTCAAACAAAAGGAAGGAGCCAGAAAACACAGCACAGAATGGGACGCATCCAAAACGATGAAACCTTGTTAGTCAGAGAAAATTAGACTTTTGTGTGTTGTTTGTTTTCCAAACACGACTCAGCAATTAACATTCACAGCATAATAACAGTCTGGAATAATGCAGAGGGAATGTTTCCCCATGTTTGGATGAGTAAGGATTAGCTGCCATCACTATACACAGTATACAATTACATTCAGTTTATGTCATTTATCTTCTTCCAATTAATTCCAGAAGGAGTGGTGGGTGACTGGAGCCTATTCCAGCAACTATGGGCCTCAGGTGGTTTACACTAGAGTCTGGCCTGTTAGTTGTAGGGTTGACACTTAGAAACATACACTAACTATCAACCTTCCATTCACTACAGAGCAATTTATAGCTACCCTATTTTCAATTTAGAAGTTGGTGTACAGAAAGAGAACCTGCAGTATCATGGGGAGGACATGCATACTCCACTCAGAGGGGTTGGCTTAAGCAGTTCACAAACAACGTGTGAAAGGTTACTTGGTCTGAGCAAGTAAAAATATATGCCCATTTTGTCTGTATATAGCTTTAATGTGTTGTGTTTAGTGTTTGCACAAGTATTAGTGTTTCTGTTGATTAGCTGCACATAGACTCACCAGTGGGGAGTGTGTCTATCTCGGACCTGACTGGCAGCACTAAACTATCATTAGCTGCTCTGATATTTCATACATGTCCACCTCTGGCTCTAATTACATTGTGCTTGGTGAACCCAGTGTGCCTGCCAGGCTTGCTCCCTCACAAACACAGCTAATAGAGTTAAGGCCAAAGAAAGCGTTTGGCTCATGGATGGACTGGAAACTGGCTGGGCTGGTGTTGCCATCTTTGTGGGTTCTTGAAAAACAAAAGGACACTTGAAGATAGGGGTGGGCGATATGGCGATTAAAATTGGAAAAAATAGTATTAAGTATTGTGATGAACCTTGGATTGGATGTACACTGAATTTTTGTTTAAAAAGCTTTTATGAAGACATGGATCACAATAGTAGTAAAAAATACAGTCAAATTAAATTAGTGATAAATTAAAAATTGTGATGTTGGCTTCATAAAAATTTCCCACCCCTACTTAAAGGAGACATTTTGTTTTGCCTAAAATTCATTTTCTCCAATAACCAGCTTGGCTGCATATTTGGAGGATAATGCTGAAGCATTTATAAATGCTAAGATACAAGATTCACTGTTGCAGGAAAAAATGTAAGAAATAATCAGGTAAACGATAAAGTAGAGGTATACCCAAAAAAGTGAATGGGTCTAGTCAGCAATCCTAAAATACACTAGCTACTGTATATATTGGAAATCATCATGTTACTTCTGCCAGCCTGTGCTCTGCCAATTTACACCAATGTCCTTTGCCATGATATCGTTACATCTTGCTGTATGCAGACACATGTGTTATAGTAGTGTTTTCCCTGATATGCCTGACCTAAACATCTCACTCTAAGCAATGCTCAGATGATCTTATAATATAAAGTGGTTATTACATTCAGTACTATAGACCCATTGACCCTCTACTTTATTCTCATTATCTTTCCAATGTCAACCACAACCAAACATTTTTAATGCCTGCATGCACTTTGAGATGATTTCTGTCATTCACTGGCTGTCCATACATATAAATGAACAGGACAGAGTACAATCTATTTTGCATCTGAAGTGCACACATTAGAAAGTCACATGATTGCAACTATGAAGGTCTTCATTTTCTATGAAAAACTAACCATGTTTTAAAAACGATTTTTTTTCTTTATTGAACACTTTTTCTTCCATCTTAGCATCAGGAAAAGCATGGTATACCCAGGCATTACTGATTACTCTCCTGTGCAAGTGCCTTACTATTAATCATATAGACACACTCACATGAAACGCAGCCCGTGTATCGGCTTGTGCCAGCTATAGTATTTCTGACAGATCTTTTTGTCTTTGAAGCTCTTCAGTCCAAATTGTTTTCCTGATCATAAATGTCACATCATCCTTCGCCTCTCTCCATCTCTTTTTATGCTCCGTCTTTGTTCTGTAATTGTGTGTGTGTGTGTGTATACATTGTGTATGTATGTGTGTGTGTGTGTGTGCCATAGATCAGATGTTTTCTTTCTGTTCACCATTTGACTCTAACGTCCTTCAGCTTCTTGGAATACCTCTCATAATGTGTGTATCCGTCTTTGTCTGTCTTTGCAGAGATCTAAGTGAGAACCAGATCCAGGCTGTTCCCAGGAAGGCTTTCCGAGGAATCACCAATGTCAAGAACCTGTAAGTACCGCTATCCTCCTTTTTTATCCAACTTTATCTTGTGACTTTACTTTCGTTTTTTAAAAAATCACAAGGCGGTAGCTTATAGTATTTCCATCTCTTTTTTAATTGAAGAAAAGAGCTTGTCACACTTACTAAGCCATTCACATCTAACTAACTTTTGCAATAATGAAAGCAAGAATATTCCATTTCAAAATACAATTTAATCAATATTCCTAGCAACAGGATAGAAGAAGCATCTTCAGGCAGATCTTGATATTGAAACGACAACAGTTAAAAAGATGAATATGTTCATGTGTAGTGAAGCAAAAGTTAAACGGGAGAGACAGTTAAAGTGTTTTTTGTACAATATAATTCAAGGTTTGAGCCAGCCTTTTATGGTTCCCAAATGACATATGATGTGCATTTAAACAGTGACAGAAACATATTCCTTAAATACTCTAACAACGCTAAAAATAAACACTGTTATATACAGGTTTAACATATGGAACACAATAACAATTCTGATTCAAAAAGATAGTCCCAGAGGTTATTGCAGAAGAAGGGGATAAAATACATGCATTATCTTACAAAAACTCACCACGTTTCACCTATTCCTTCTCCTTCCTGCTGTCCGGAGAGGTTTTGTCCTGGCTTCAGACGCTCAATAGCTCGCTGTCATTTATTCATGACGTTCTAATCACCAATAATGTGATCAATAACCTGCCTGATCAATACTCCTCATCAATAAGAGCCGGTCGATCCCTCCTGATGGTGCATAGAGGAATACTGGCAGACTCCTGGGAACGGACAACGTGCACCATTCCAAACAGTTCAATACTGTCAAGTCAACACAACTGAGGAGTTTGAACATTTAGCAATACAATGGCTTTGAAGTATTACCGGAAGAGTGGTTAAGAAATAGAAAGGGATTCATCAGTCATGCAGCTAAGGAAAAAGTTTAAAAAAAACACCCATCATTAAGCTACAACTTTCTGCACAAATTTCCAAGATCTTTCTCTAGATAGTAATTCAGTTTTAAAACCAAATGTGTGAAAATTTCGGTTTGATTTTAAGTCTACTGTGGCTACTAAAGTCTTAAAGAGGTTATTAGGCTTGTGTTAAATGGAGCTGAGAGACTTTACCTGGTGCAGTGCAGAAGAATTGAGGAGGTGTCAGTTCACCTGGATTAGGTCAAAGACTTCAGGTCAGTCTGTGATCATCTGATTCACTCGCTCCGTCACATCGGACACAATCCAAAGTAAATGTTATGCACCACTTCACCTCACTGACTTCACTATTTCACTACATGTCCATCTCAGCCTAAACTGTAGCTCTCTCTTAATTCGGGAATGGCTGTACCTTATTCACAGACCTTTTTGAATTTGTATTTGATATGCATTTGATAATAGCCATAGTTTGGCCGATACACATGAAAAGAGCAGTTACTAAAACCAATTCTCCTCCTTAATCAATATAAATTTAGTCAGTCAAATCCTTTCTGTTGGATTCTATTGGTCTGGTTTCTCAATTAAGTTTCCACGAGGCTAAGTAAACAAATAATAAATTCAATTGAATCGACTCGCCAGTCAGTATTCAGAGAACAGACAAGTCTACACATTTATGACTGGTCAGTAATAATCAATTTCATGGGCTTACCTTTTTAAGAGATTAATGTTAGTCTTGGCTCATCTATTGAGAGATCTATCGAAGTAAATACTTTCTTTAATCATTAATTGTGGTTATATCCGTATACAGTAAAAAGAAGAAAGAAAAAAGAAAATGCGTCCTGTGCCCAAATTCCAGAATGAACTTGTTTCCAAACTTCTCTTGTAGTTTAGATATATTTCTCTAATGACCTGTCCTTCACTTTTTAACACCACTTTTTAACGCTGCCAAAGTCTTATCAATCAAATGTGACGGCAAAATTGTCTGCGTCTCACGTTAAAATGTTTTCCACTAAATTGCTTTGACCTACAAAGTAAGACATTTTACATTTGGATCGGAGGGGGGCTGAAATTAGGAGTGACTCAAGCATATAAAATCATCCATTTCCCCTTATCCATTTAGTGTTTAAAAGCACCTACTTCCACTCTTCTGGGCCTTTAGTTTCTCTTGTGTCAGCAGTTTTCTTCTCCTTTAGGCTGAATGGCACAATGCTTTTATTTTATCTTTGTTCACAACTGATACCTACCAACTTTGCTTTGCTTTCCTTATTGTTGAAAAAAAAAACTGAACTTTCTATCATGTTGTAGAGTTTGGATCTTCATCAAAAGCTTGGGATTGCATTCCATGTTGCTGAGGAGCTGAATCTCAGGGTCTTTTATATGTTAAGAATAAGCCCATTGCTATTGTTCCTGTAATAGTAAAATGGGTGTGGTCAACTGGAAAAAGAAAAGAAAAAGAATCTGAGCTTGTTTAGCTTCCGAGTGAGCAACAGTCGCCAAAATAATTAATCTTCCACAAAATGTTTATATTAAATGCTGGTAAAGAAAAAATACATTCAAAGAGTCAAAAATTATATTGTTTAGTTATTTTTTGTATTGTTTTGTTTTATTTGTATATGACCAATTGAAGAATTCTCACTTGTCTTAATGTTACAACGATTCGA
>JAVQKG010215661.1:0-12637 GCA_036025885.1 Hypseleotris bucephala
ATTAAATAAGTAATTTTGTAATGAGAAAGTGGAACGGAGTTGAGTTTTACCGTTCAGCGTGAGAAATTTGAAGTGTGGCGTGAGAGCGTGTGAAGAGGCTCAAATGCGTGTGTCACACGATCAATGCGTGAGACTTGAGAGCCCTGTATAAAATAATCAATCACTGAGGTCATTTTGCAGAGCTGTAGATAGAGTTGTGACAACTCAGGGCCAGATATTTGAATGATGCATGTTCCACCTCAGCACAATCCTCATGTATTCCTGGAACTATTTTCATATTAGATTGCATTGGTTTATTGTTTAAAAATTGCCCACTGTGGTCAATGGAGTTGTCAGAACTCTGTGATTCAACAGCTCTGGCATTTTGTAGTGCGGGGTGACAACACAATATTTAAAATATTCTTTGTAAAATAGACATTTCTTTCATAGTAATTCTGACCAACAACAAACATGTTAATATTAAATTGTGCAAACAATGCACAAAGAGATTATCCTCTGTCCTTTTCCAAACCAATTCTTCTCAATTAAATTACAGGTCTGTAATGTCATCTTCAGACAAGTCATTCTCTTTGACACCTGCTAAAAGTTCTGAATTCAGTTCATCAACTGTGGGCTTGGAACTTTGATCACTGAACATGGGAAAGTCAATGATTTCAAAATGGTCAAGAGGAGCTGGAATAGACTCGGTCTCCATGGCCCAGTCAAAGGTGTAGTACGCTGGAGGAAGCATGTGCTCTCCATCAGAGAAGGCTGTGTGGGTCCAGGACGGAGGAGGAGCTATGAAGAGACTTCCAGACATGAGCTGTTTATGATGCAGGGCGTTGTCAATGCTGTGTCTCAGGTTAATGGGAGAGGGAGGTATCATGTCAAATTCTATTAGAGACAAGACACATTCACGATCACCCACTTTCTGCCACAGTACTGCAGCCTGAGAGTCACAGCTGGTCATGCTAACAGGATCAGTGTGGTCTGAATGCTCATATGCAGTCCTAGCATTGCTAATCCCTGCTCTCGACAGTTTGTACCTTTCCCAGTTATTTGGCATTAGTTCTTCCCAAGTTTTTTCAGATTTTCTTAGTGGTCCTTTCCTAAAATATGAGAGGATCCTATTCAACAAACTTCTATCACATCTACCAAGGCTGTGTTTGCCTCTTGAGCGCCCCCTAGACAATGTCCAGAAGACCCATGATCCCAGGACAACAAGAGAAAACTCCCAAAACAGCTCTAAAATTCTGGCCCAAAATTGACATAGCCACCATCCCCAGCCAAAGCGCCTCCAGTTTCCCAGTAAACCATAAAGCCACAATAGGCTGTACATGTGGAGACTGCTGCTCAGGATCCCGAGCACAGCACAGACTGCAGTTACCCTCTTAGCACGCCTCTCTACCCTCCGAGAGGGCATCCACTGAATTAACGGGGACCTTAAAGAATGTGGTAAATTAGAAAGTGACTTTGTGATGATTCCCACTCCCAGAGATACACCCCAACACAGGGAGAGTGTCTGTAATAAAAGAGGGAGTGCAGGACAAATAGCTGAAGAATATAAATCTGCAACTGTTAAAGGGATGCAGTGTAAGAGAGCCAGCACACCAACCACCCACACATGCTGCATTTGTAACTGGAAAAATAACAGTGTGACTCCTCTGAGCGTGACCACTGCCAGAGATACCTGCGACCAGAGGAGAAGGTGCAGAGGAACATTTAGGAGCGCAGCTAAAGAAGCTCGAGACAAAACCTGTCGAGTCCCGTATGGATCGAGAAGAAGAAGAACAGCTCGGAGAGTCCCACTAATCACCAAAAGACAATTAGTCAAAGTCAAGGCTTCACTGAGCGGATGAGGAAGTGTACACGCACGAACCACACCTAAAACGCCCAGTACTGCCAGTAATATGAAGAGGCTGGCAGATCCAAAAACATGCAGGTCCCATGCAAAGGCCAGTGTCCGCTTCATGTCATCCCAGTCCAGACTGGTGCCATTTGTCACAATGGGACAAAAGCCAACAGCAAACAAACAGGTCTCTGCAGGTGTGGACACACTGTGGTCACTCGTTTTGACATGTAGCTCGGAAATGTCTCCACCTTAAAATAAAGAAGCAAAAATAAGTTAATTATTACAGTGGAGTTAAGATATAAAACAACACCTTTACTCTCACAAAATGTAATCATAATAATTACACTAACCATTATTTATAAAATCATCCAATGTCTTCTGGCCAAATGTTTCAGATGTTTTCTCTGACTTCATGATGAGGGGTGCTTGTCCTGACCGTCCATAGACTGCAGGTTTGGGGTTGTGCCCATCCCGTAACTGCAAGTCCAGCTCCTTTAAAATGGCAGTCCCAAAAATGTGCTGCATACTCTCAACAATTTGTCCACTGCCTTCCACTGAGCTGCTCCTCCTGTCCGGGTAGTGGATTACTTCACTGGCCAACATATCTAGGGCAGCATGGTGTCTTTTCTCATCATGGCGGCTCCAGACTGAATCAGAGTGACCCACAGATTGTATGAGTTTAATTTGGTTTCCAAGAGACACAAGCAGCACGGTAAGTTTAATAAAGACCCTGGAGTATCTCATGTTGTGCTCTGGACAAACCTGTATAAAAAATGTCAAATTAGTAACAACACAATGCATGACACAAGATTGTTGAGATTTAAATATATATGTAAATCAGATAATATAGTACTGTATATATCACAAAATTTATTCATTGTTGCCCATAACCAAGACTTTTTACACAGGACCTAAGTGTAAGTACAATGCTGACAATGCAACTGCAATTATATACACAAAAAACCCTACCAATACAAATACATATGGATGCTCACCTGATGTCCAAGCGACTTCCCTTTACTCTGTCATATCTGTTCTTTTGCCTGCACTGCACTTCTTCATTGTCTGCTTGTTAAAGTTTCACTGACATGTATCCTCACACCCATCCTGCCAGGCTGACGTCTGGCTCATTACTGCACCAGCTGCTGTTCTGGCACCTACACAACAAAGTAATGCAATTAAAACAGAAGCTAGAAATAGGTCCTATGCAAATCTACTAATGTAAGAGGAAAGTCAAGTGAGACAATTTAAAAAGATGTATCTATTAATAATGTTTAGTATGCCCCCCCACCCCCTTCTTTTTTTATTTTGTACTGTGCCAATTTGTAAATCCCTTTCTACAGGATTACATTAAGATTCTTAAAGTAACACATATTGATCAAAGCAAAGCCAACAAAACATGTGCATGGTTACAATACTGTAACTGCATAAAATGTAATTATTTTCAATTGTGGCATATTGCATAATAGCCTACCTTTACATTTGTGTATAAACATTAAGATGAAAGATACCGTAAAACATACAAATTTAGTCAAGTTGAAGTTGTATCTGGTAAGTGTGGGAATTAACTATTTCATGCCCAGCGCAGAGCAGAACTATCCCATTGGCCCAGTGCATCTTCAACGGTCCACCTTAAGAAGGCCGAGAGGCAGTTTGTTGTGGGGAGATCTGGGGGAGGCACTCACTGCCACATGCTTGTCTCTTTAAGGCAGCCTGGGGAAGTTAGATGTTGTTAAAGGTACATACAATCAAATGTTAAACACTTCAGATGGTTGGCAGTTTTTACATACAGTTACGCATTGCTTTATATTTTACATGGCCGCGTTTTCAAGCTTTTAAAAACGACCAAATAAAGGCGATGAACCTCTGGCTTGGACATATTTTTATTTTCCAAACCTACAGCTACAGCCTCGGCATTTTATTGTAAAAAACAACATTTCGATCCTGTACATTTAATGCATCAAACAAACTAAGACATTTTCTCTCTGATTTGCAGAAACACACCCACAAGATACAGAAGGATACTGCCTGCAGTCACAGGCACACGCCTGTGAAGGAATCGTGTTGTTTTTCGAGGCCTACTTCCGTCATTTTTAGATTTTCTACAGTTGTTATCTGAACTCAAATAGAAGGTGACATATGTGTAGTATATGGTGCGTTTTCACTCTCCGGTGAACATATCAGTTTTGAGTCGCAGAAAACAAACCAGGGCTGCTTCGCTGTCGTCTGAATACAGTGAACAGGCGGACGCCAGAGACCTCGCCTGCTGCAGTTGCTGCTCCTACATTATATTGGAAACTAAATACTGCATAATTTTGGGGGGTTTGTTAATTGTAACGACGGCTATGTAGCGAAGTGACAGGGATCCCGGGAGTATCTGTTGGAGGGTTTTCGGCTTTTTACTTTTTAAACATCGTGCCTTCGCGGAAAAGAGGGGATTTCGTTTTATTTAAGGTAGCATGACCGGATACAATGCTAACTTGCTAACATTGGCAAGCGGCTAGCTAACAAGCCTGCAATGAATGGAGTGTGGCGTGCTTTGTGCCTTTGTTTATGAAAATCTGATAGTTATACACGTGGACTAAAGTAGACATGGGCCTGGTTGTATGTTGTATAGTCTGTCCTAAGGGATTGTTTATCGGACTACACTGATTGCAACAAAACTGCACATAGCTAACGTTGTAAAGCTAAGCTAAGTTTAGACATCCATTTTAGAAATCACTGAAGCACACACAACTCAAACATATACTGCAGTAACCCTGGTCATATCAGTATTTTTTGTATGGACAAATCTTACTGCTTGTGTGGGATAGTAACTTATAAAGTAAAAAAACTACTGTACCTAAAAGCCAATGGGACTTTGCCCAGTGTTGTTTCACCTGCTCACAAAACTGTTTTAAATGCTTATTTTGTACAATGTACTTGCAGTGTGTCATTTTTATTTATTATAAAAGCTCAAATCTGAATTTCCATTTCATTCTAGATATAGGCATGAATGAATTTCCTGCTAAACATATCTGTTGTTGTTCTTCTTGTTGATAAGGTGAATCAAAGATGAACGAGCAGGAGAGTGGAGTGGTCTCCTTTGATGAATATGTGCGACAAAAGGCCCGCAATGTGCCTCAGCACAAGATGAAGGAGTTTCTGGAGTCTCTTGCCAAAGGCCCTGAGGTGTTGGAGGAGTTCACTGAGCAGGAGGGGGCTGTGGCCACCACCATGGTGTACCAGCAGCAGGATGCCAACTATGTCTACACTGACAGCACAGAGGTGGCAGGATCACTACTAGAACTGGCTTGCCCGGTAAAAACAGAATACATTTCAAACAGTAGTTGAATAATTGCTTGTACATTAAATTGGATGATTTGTTTTGTATTATCACTTGACAGGTGCAGGTAACCTCAGCTGATATCTCACCCCATTTGTCTGAACAGCCCCTTCAAGTTCAGGTCATTATTGTGGCATTTCCTCAGATTCTACCAGCAGCTGCTAATTAGAGATTAAACTATGTATATTTTCAGGTTCAAATCCAGGGACAACAGGGCCAAACAGTGAGTCATGTTCTTCAGGTATCTTCTCCTTCTCAGCAGGACCTCCAGGGGATCTCCACAGCTCATCTTGTCCAACAAGGAGAGCTTACAGAAGAGCAACAGCAGCAGGTACAGTGTATTTTAGAAATTCTACCAATGATATTTTTGAATAATGCTGATGTAAAACTAAGTTGTTTGTACTTTACAGATTCAAGCACAGCTGGTGGCAGCTGTAGCAGGGGGACAGCCCATCCAGTTGTCGAGTGGCCAACAAATTCAATTACAAGGAGCGCAACAGATTCAACTGGCTGGAGGGCAACACATTCAGCTTCAGCCTGGCCAGCAAATCCGTTTACCAGATGGCCAGCAGATTCAGTTACAGAGTGGCAAACAAATTCAGATACAGACTATAGAGGACTCTCCCAGAGAGGGAGAGAGACGGTTAAGCACAGTTCTTCAGCCTGCCAAGAAGCGCAAGGTAGATGTCCCAGTGGCGGTGTCCTATGCAGTTCCACAGGGTCAGCAGGTAGCCACAGTCCTGACCATTCCTCAAGGGCAGCAGCAAAGTTATGTTTCCCTGCGACCGGATCTGCTGACTGTGGACAGTGCTCAGCTGTACAGTGCCACAGGAACTATCACCGGTCCCTCAGGAGAGACCTGGTCCATCCCAGTGTACTCCACACCACAACAGCAGGGGGTCACCCATATTGCCATCCCACAAGAAGCATATAGCACAGTGCAAGTTACCACCACCAACGGAAAGGACAAAATGTCTCCTAATTCAAGTTCTGGTGATGCACAGACCACTACTACACAGGAAGAAATAGTTCAGACACTTTTCCCTGCACAGTTTATGAATGGAAACATCCACATCCCTGTGGCTGTGCAGACTGTAGGAGGAACATACAGCACCACACAATCAGTGCACATATGGGATCCAAATCAACAGACTCAAGTAGAAGAGGAACAGCAGCTCCATCTGCAGGTTGGAATGTATTATAACTATTCAAACATCAAAACGATTATTTACTTTTTGACCAATGTGAAAATAGAAAACCCATTATTTTTATTATTTTTGTGAAGGGTCAAGTAGAAGGGCAGGGCGAGACTTCTGAGATTCTGGTTCCTCTCTCTCTAAAGCCTGAAGAGGGTCTGGAGGTCTGGAAATTATGGGCAAAACGAAAAAATGCAGAACTTATCAAGCAGGAAAAGACAAAGCTGGCACCTATTGGCCGTAAGTGAAAGTGTTTTTATCATGTAATGTAATATACTTTTAAAAATCTTTTATGGGTTCAGATCTTCCCCGATGCCAAAATCTCCAGTCAATGGAAAGTATTGGGTCATCAAATGTAAAATTTTGAGAAACACATCTCGACAGAAAAACTAAGAAAAGCATTCAGCACACACCATTTTAGATATAAACAACTGAAATGGCTGACTGCTTTTTTGTCAAGCTTAAAGAAGTCTGTCAGGCTGGAATAAGAGAATAGGTACTGAAATAAAGTTACTTTTTAACACGGGCAATGGCATTACAAAGATGCAAAGCTCTCAGCTATGCATACTCACTAGTGTATACTCATTCTTCTGCACCCTCACAGTCGACTCACTGTGATTTTTATCTGTTTATTAAATGGTCTAAAACAAAAATCAACTATCACTTTCTTATCATACGCAGTTACTGTATCTGCCAACACCCAAACAGAAAAGACAGCAGCTGACCATTGACCTGCCCTAACATTTAACAACAGTTTTCTCTTTGGATACAGGTCGACAGCCTCTTCGATTTCAAGAGGACCTGGTTTCTAGTGCAGTAGCTGAGTTAAACCTGGCTCTGTCGCTGATGACAAAAGAGGCACGTGGACTGGATGATGAAGAGTTTACACCTGATGTTCTTTACTATGTTTTCTTATGTATACAAAAGGTACACATGATCTATTATCTGAACAAATGTATAATAGACAGTTTACCCTGAATGTTTGCAGTAAGATGTTGTTTCTCTGTTTCCTGTTTAGTATATGTTTGAAAACGGCCGTGTTGATGATATTTTCTCTGATCCATACTACACACGTTTCTGTGAATCTTTACACCAACTCCTGGATGGCTGGAAACCTAGTGTTCATCCTCTTGGTAAGAAACTTTGAACTATTTTATTTGCACCTTTTATAACAACCTTTAAAAATATAATATTTCAATGTTTCATTCTCTTCTCTTTATTTTCAGGTTATATTATACCAAGTCATGTGACAGAGGAGATGCTTTGGGAATGTAAGCAGCTTGGTGCGCACTCACCAACCACATTGCTCACAACTCTAATGTACTTCAACACTAAGTGAGTTTCAATACTGAAGAATTTTCTGCCAGTGACATAGTCTGATTCGTCTGATTTTTATTGACTTTATATCACAGGTATTTCCACTTAATAACACCTGAACAGCACATGAAAATAGCCTTTTCAAAGGTCCTAAGACACGCGAGGAAGAACCCAGGAAATGTCAAGGACAAAGCAACCAGTATCCGCCTTCTAAAAGGACCAGGCCTGATAAGTGCTGGAGTAAAAGGTGCTTAGTAACTAAACAAGTAATTTTATGTTTTTGAGAGCTGACATTATGTAAACAGGGGTCTTTTTTTTTCAGGAAACGATCATGACATGTATGAGGAGCAAGTTGAGGATCCTGAAAATCCACTCCGCTGTCCAATTAAACTCTATGATTTTTATCTCTTTAAATGGTACGTAGCCCGTAAAACACACACTATTTGCATCAAAACATGATTACAGCTTCACTAAATCTTTCTTTCTTTTCTTTTTCTAGCCCTCAGAGCGTTAAAGGCCGTAATGATGCATACTATATGACTCCAGAGCCTGTTGTTTCACCGAACAGCCCAATGTGGTATTCATGTCAGCCTCTCACAAAGCAGCAAGTGGAACAAGTGCTGTCACGTATTATTGTGGTCCAAGAGATCCAGGAACTATTCAGCGTTAGTTCAGAGACATTGACCTAAAAGGACACGACCGACTGGGCTATTGCTAACTGTTGACTGTGCAGTAGCCATCCTGTCCCAATAAACTGGCCAAATCGAAGTGAACTTTGTAACACCACCATCAATGATGAACAAAGCCTTTTATTTCAGTTGATAAAACTTTAAACATCGGTGGATCTTTGGTGGATCTCAGGGGTTGTTGCAGTAAACTGATAAAATTATTTCTGGATTTAACGAGGCCAGGATGACGAGTGGATATAGTGCCCAAATCTCTACAGATGATATAGTGCCCAAATCTCTACAGATGATTTGTTCAAGGTCCCATTTTTAATATCCATAAATGGGAACCAGCATTAACAAAAAATTGTATACTGCATATTGTATCGCCCATTGATATGCTCAAAGCTTAATTAAGATGTGCCTGTTTTCTCTAATGAAATCATTTATGCTTTGTTTAACAGAAGTTAATTTCATCATCTAAGTGCTCTTTTGTCCATACTGTGTGTACGTACTATCTTGGGTTAAGTAAACATTTGTTCTTGTATGCAGAGCTATAAAAAATGTGAATTAAGGAAAGGTGATATACCAATTTTATATATTTTCATAGAACTTTACATAAATATAAAAAATATCAAATTCTTCAGTTTAGCAAAAAAAACATTTTACATTTTTATCTTAGTTATAGTAGTCACAATGTCTTAATATTCATACAGACTGTAGCAGAGAGCGAGTGCATTATTTGTCTTTTTCATCTCTAAAACATAACTGAAGCAGACCCAACGTCTGGGTAAAGTATTTTGGTAGAGGACCGGTTACACTGATGTCTGCCCCTGTGCCTTGTTGGATTGTCAGCTGTCGAGCGTGAAGGTGAAGAGGAAGGTTTCGAATCTTGCTCTGTTCCAGCTTCAGCTTTTTCAGAACACGCTCCGGCAACTTCTGTGGATCACAAAAAATACACAAGGTTTAGGAAATTACAGAAAAATAGTTAAAAATATACTAAATGTCAATACATCTCTGCACAAAACAGACTATATTGTCAAAAAACCTGTTTCTGCTTCCCTTGTAGGTCTAACCCTTACAAACTGTTCTGAAAGGCCAGTGATTTATGTGGACGCTTAACAGTTATTTAGTCTTCTGTAAAGCGTTAAAGCTTCCAGACAGGTTTAAAATGTGCAATGTGAACTGAATCTTGACCATAAAAACATAATCACAAAGACAGCTGAAACAAATTGTAATATATCCGTCTTAAAAATTGCAATTACATGATTTTTCCAAAATTGTGCAGCTCTAGTTTAGGCTAATACAGAAAACGTACATACATGTTTGAGCTTTTGTAAAAGAAATATACTAAATGCAAGATCATTCTGCATTGCATAGAGCTGAACAATTGACATAACCATGAATGTCAATTTCAATCAAGACCAAAAGACCAGGTTATTCTGAGCCTACTGCTGAAAAAATGTTGCTTTACCTGGGGTGCCAGCTTGCTCCAGTGGGAATATTTGTGGTCACCAAGAATTGGATAAGCCAGTGCAAATGCCATATGAACCCTCAACTGATGCTTCGCTTCTGCAAAATAAATGTAAAAACATAAGGAAATATTCTCACGCCTCTGAAAAACTGCAACTTGCACAGCTCTTTTTACCAGTTAAAGGCTGTAGTTCAACCAGGCTGCAACCGCTGCTGCTGTCCAAAACTTTGTACTTGGTTACAGCAGCTTGAGCTTGACGATGAGCTCGAATTTTGGCCAAACCATTTCCAACATCTTGCATTCTGAAAAGAGGACTTAGAGACATCTGAAATGAAAAATATTTTAGAATTTGACATAAAAAAGGTAAAAAAAAAAGAAGATAAGAATAAAACCTTGTAATGTGGCTGATCTCCTGTAACTTCCCGTTCAATAATTGGTATATCGATGACTCCCTCTGACGGCACTGGTACACCAACTATGATAGTCCTATTATAAAGAACACTGGCTGTCAAACAAAGACATACACAGGTTGATCTGATTGCTAATGCTAATGTTCCAGGACCAGGATTTTAACTGTTTAAGGCTAGGGCCAGTGCCATGGTTAGGTTGCTAGGATAGCCAAAATCCAGTCCTGGTTTACCCATTTCTTACCAATATTTTCTCAGCACATTGTTGTGTTTATGCAGGTTGACTATGTGCTCTGCTGCCTCTGTACTTCTGGCCAAAACAAGAGCCCCTGTGACTTCTTTTTCCAGAGTCAGACACGGGAGCAGTTGGGATTCAGTCTTATTCTTCATTCCATCTATCATTTTGGAGAGAACTGGAAGCACACTAGAGATGGAGTTGACTGAGGAGGAGTCATCTGAAAAACATAGGAATTTTTGTACAATTAGTTTTAAGTAAGTTTCTCACACAAAACTTCTAAACCTTAACATTACAAAAAAAAAAAAAAAACTATCCACATTATAACTAAATTTAAAGATTCAACGTTTTTTTGTCATATGCACAGTAAAGAAGCACATCCCTGTACAATAAAATTTTACTTTGCTGCCCACACTGGATGCCAAGATTATCAAAACTAGATATAAATAAACAAATAATAAGATGAAGAGAAGCATGCAAAAATATAAAATAGAAATAGGCTTTACAGACTATGAAAAATATAGGCTATATAAATGTAATTAACTGGTGGAAATATGTTCATTTACTGCTACAATCCATTTCACTTGTATCAACAATTATTATAGAGTAAATGACAATAATGCCCTGTATCGCTTCACCTCGGACAGGAAGACCATAGGGTTTATTGATGATCACCACATCTTTGTCCTGGTACAACACGCTCTTGGACAGCTGTTTGGCCAGTACATTTGGATGGACCTTTTGGAGCTGCTGAGTGAACCGCCTCAGATCTGTCACCCTCTGCTGCTGTGCGGATGGTGCTGGGGTCTGGCTAACTTTGGGCTTGAGTTTCTCTTTCTGGACCTTTTGCGCCAGATCTATCGCCCTCAGTCTAGGTTTGTCCTCCGTGCCTGTATCCGGGTTTATTCCGGTGCTCAGCCTTCGTGTGAATGATGTTGCTCCCCGCAGACATTGACAACAGTGTATTCTCATATTTGTCGAGAAAACGGAGCTCAAGTCTCTGATAACGTCTCTACTACAGTTCATGACTTTAGCCTAGCTAGCTTCACGGGAAGACATGCTCGAAAATGTAAACTTCCGCCAGTCCGCTATATTTCACAATAACATGGCTCAATCAAACAAATCGTAGAAAGTTACAGCTGTAGTAACAAAGTAATTTATTACTAGACACGAGGGAAAATAAAATTCCAAACTAGAGCGAAAAATAGCAATAAAAGAAGACCATCGTTTATTAAAATAATTTGATGTTTAAAAAATATATTACTTTGAAAAATCTAAGAAAGCCTACTTCCTGTGGTTTTCTGCCATTTTGTTCACCAGCACCGCCCGTTGGAATCAAGGTGCTGGAATTAGTTTATTTTGAAAGAAGCACCGCCCAACCGGGTAATACCACACAGTAAAACTAACTCCATATAAACACAACGATTCGCAGTGGTGGGATCTCGTTGCTGCACGGTGAACGAAAAAAAATAGAAAAGAGAAAAATATACAGGTTTTAAATCAGTGTACAAGGCAAAGGCAAAAATTTGAAGTTAACGAAAGAAATAGGATGTTATTTAAATTCTGAACTGTATTAAACCATCATGAAAATCACAGACAGCGTGTTACGAAGCTTCAGAGTTGCCAGGACCTACCGTGAAAACTCAGAGAAAGTCAATTGTGTGGATTTTAGCCCAAATGGAGAAAATGCAGTTTCAAGCAGCGACGACGACTCTATTGTATTATATGACATGAGGGAAGGAAGGTAGCAACAATACATATAGCATTTCCTGTATTTTAGCACATTATTAAACGCTAAAAGCTACTGTTATCCTCTCCCTTTTTTATAGACCAGCCCGGACACTGTTTAGCAAAAAGTATGGAGTAGATCTAATCCGCTACACGCACGGGGATGCAGAATATGTGGTGTTCAGCTCTAACAAATTAGACGGTGGTTATCACAATGTTTTTGGATATAGTGAAATATACAGACATTTAATTATTACATATAATCTTACTTATCTATTTGCTTTCTACAGATACCATCAGATATCTCTGCCTCACTGACAACAAATTCATCAGATATTTTCCAGGTCACACAGAAAGGTAAGTATTAACAGACAAAAAATATATACATTACTGTACACACTGTAATAAATACATATTACAGTTCTGCAAATAAATGTATGAATATAACTATAAACTCTA
>JAVQKG010215736.1:0-18804 GCA_036025885.1 Hypseleotris bucephala
CTTTTATACTACTAAGCTAAATAGTACATTTAACTTCACTTACTGTTTAGCTTTTGGACTGTCAAAACAAAAATTCAAATTTATAACACAAACACCATATTGCGCTTCACTGACTTTGGGATGAACATAATTATACTTTTTATACATTTCTGGCCTGTTGTTAGTTTTTTAGGGTTAGTTGGTTATGGCCGTTATGCTAATCATAAAATGACCGTTCTATGTACACGGCATACAGTAAGTAGGTATGTATTATGCAAAGAAGTCATGTCATATTCTGCATACAGTAACGTAGCAATTTACTTTTAATTACTTTATTTTATAATAGGGTCTGAGACCAGCAATTAAATGTTTAATGTAGCTGATGTATGATAATAGCAGTCATGTTTAGATGAACCCATTAGCCTTATGACAGCCCCCTAACATCTACCATCTGCTTCAGTGGATCTATACACTGACATTTACTGTGTAACCATTAGCATTTTGGATTCACTTTGTCAAGGGTATCCAGCTAAAATCTTTAAATCTGTAAATGCAGTATCAGTTCAATGTGGTTGGTCAGTGCTGGTTTGGCCCTGGTTAGACTTGGTTTGTCTTTTTTAGTGCCCTGACCTAGCTCTGTTTAGACCTGGTTCAGTCCCTGTTTCGGTTCAGCTTGTTTAGATATGGTTTAGTACTTGTTTAGACCTCGTTGAATCTTTGTTTAGTCTTGGTTTGGTCCTTGTTTAGTCCTGGATTTGATCTGATTTGGTCCTTGTTTTGGCCTGGTTTAGATCTCTTTTAGTCCTGGTTTAGATCTTTTTCTTTCTTTAAAAATGATTTCCAAATGGTATTGCCTTGTAAATTTAAATTTTTCTTCATCACTAACACATTACTCCACCATCGCATCTTGTATGTTTTGCTAATATCACGCAGCTCTCACACATCACACTGTCACACACTGTCTATTTACTTTGATGGTGTAAGTATTCTCAAGGGATCCAGCCACAGCCCGTTGAAGACTAAGGGAGGGCTACAAGTCACTTCTTTGCATTCCCACAACTTCCAAGTAGAATTCCCTAAGATAAGTCCATTCCCACCGGATCGCCTTAATACGATTACAGCAACTTCAAGATAATTCCCAACATCTCCGCGGCTAATTTGGGAAAAGGCAGCGTGCGCGCCACATCGGCTTATTGTCCATCCCAGTGCATGCTAAACAGTTATCATGACACAATACTTAGACTAAAATCTCTTTGGACATGGGGCTATATACCACATGCTAGATTTAATTTCTATTTGGGGCTTTAGTTAAGTGCTTCTAAATCTAAAAAAAAAGAGAAGAGGGCAGCTAGCTTCAACAAAAGAGGGGAAATAATCTGAAAAGAATGAAAAATAAAATAGACATAGCTTACATAGGGGCATTAGTCGAGCTGGAGTATTTGGTTCAAAACTGGATTAAGCATAATCCTACAGTAAATTCATTTCTTTCAATGCAGATCTTTTGTAAATTTGTGTTTTCAGCCGGCTAAACCCAGGATCAATGTGTACATACAGAGATGTGAGGTGGAAAGTTAATGTATGTGACCTGATTTTCCTTTGCAACATAATACATAGGTGTATTGGCCACTTTATTAGGAAGGCCTATTTACCTGATCAAATTTGTACATGTGTTTTTGGTATTAAGTGTAAGCATGTACTGGGATTAAACCAGGACCGAGGAGCTTGTACTGGGTCTGAACCAGGACTGAGGAGCTTGTACTGGGACTAAACCTGGTCTAAACCAGGACTGAGGACTCTTCCGAGTATTTCAGAATTGTTTTTGTTCAAATGTCTATTTCTTTCTTTCATAGAATTGTTTTTAAAAAGTAAAATAAAGTTGACAAAAAAACAACAACTTTACACTTGATAAAACCCTACGATATAGCCTGAAAGCACAAAGAAAACAACAGCATCATTCTACTAATGATGACCATTTCTGCCCAGCACATGATCATTCACAATTCAATGGCTATTTAAAACCACTTTCCATACTGACAACCGTATCAACTAATCATCACATAGACACATACTTCAAATAGACTATACAATCCCTTTGACGCAATATTCAAACGCCAACTGCATCCTATCTACTGTCAGTATAGCCCCTTAATATATTCCACCATTTGACAATTCTACCTTTTTCCCAGCACTGAATTATGACAGCTTCCTCTCCCATATGAAATCAAAGGACTTGTCAAGATAGGCTCAAAACTATTACTGCTTTATAATGATTTGAGCTCATCCATTTAGATGATAGAGGAGGAAAAACAGAATATATATATATATATATTAAGCCCAATGTTCTGAGTGACAAATCAAATGGTTAGACTTTTGAGAAAAAAAAAGCAAGCAGTGCCAATCCGCTTTTTTTTTCATGATGTGCTGCCCTCTATAGGCCTATCTCCCACCTCCACACTCCCTCGCTTTTTTCTCTCTCTCTCCCCCCCGCCCCTACCCGCACATTACGATAGCCCCCTTAAAGACTATTGCACGCATTCAATTGCTTTTCATTTCCTCGTCGTGACAGTGCAGAGATTGGGGGGGATTTATGCCTTTCTGTTTTTTTTCTCTATCTCTCTCTTCGGTGATTTATATTGTCATTCTATGTTGATGGTTTCATGATGGCTGTGAAGGATGCGCCTGTTTGCACCAAAAAAGAGCTCAAGTTCCACTAGTTGAAACGTCGAGAGGGGAATCTGTACGTAGGACATGGTCGTCTTTTTTCGTGTTTTGGGGGGAAGAGAGATATATGCACGTCTAAAACAAGGATTCTCTGGCAATAATGGCTTTTAATGTGGACAATTGAAATCAAAACGGCGTCTACATGAACTGGCGAGCCGCGCTATTGGCAGCAGACAAGAGGATTTCTAGACTCGGGCTTCGTCAGTGCGCATGGATGAAAGTCACACAGTTGAAATGCATGCGGCAATAAGACGATGAAGTCTGGTGCCGCGGATTTACACCTCAGCTTGTTTTAGACCCTGTATTTTTGGTCTCGGTTTTTTGACATGTTTGAACTTTGGTTTTTGGGCTGTTGCCTCTCGTGTTTTCCAAGATGCTCGTTCTAATAAAGACGCCTGGGAGAAGAAGACGCACGCAGGAGCTGTCACGTTACTGGCGTGAATGAGACTAGTACTGCTGCTGTGCTCTTCGAAGCTTGTTCTATGGAGCAGAGAGACTTGACTTTAAGGGTTTTTTTTCGTGCTGGGATGAGACGGTGAATTCACACACACAAAAATATCCATCTATGAAGACAGAAAGGGCGCAGGGTTTTGCTTCCCCGGGATGCGTTTAAGGACACCCGCACGGTAAGAAAGAAAGATTATTCATTCCCCTTTTTTATTGAGACGTTGTTTTAAGGGGGGAGCTGTTAGCGGTGCTGAATTGGGTGTTTTACCTCGAGTTGCATTGCTGAACTTGATGCGGATGTAATGCCAATAGCGCGCAAATACGTTCAATAGAGGCTGCATCTCTTTAGACGTCGTCAAATACACCACATTTATCCGTATGGCAGGTGATTGTATTGTAAGCAGTGGCCAAGGCGCTTTAAGATGGTGAGATTTGGGGGGATAATGTGTGCCGTTCTGCTCTTTTAAGGAGTGTGTCCTGGATGCGTGTGCGCTTGCTCGGGCACGACAGAAGGGGATCTGTAACCTTCTACATAGCCTTAACAATATGTGATTGTTTCAGAAGTATTGCCAACGTCTAGAAATGTAAATTGAGTATCATTGCCCCCCCTTGATCAGTCTCGTCTTTCGCTCCTCTGTGGGCTATGACTGTTACCATATGCGATAAAATACACAGTTTCAACACGTATAGATCTTTGCAATACACATATTTCCCCTAAGCAGAATTTAAAATGGGCTTGATTTAACTGTCTGTACAAATTGGTTCGACAGTTCCTCCTCTGTTATCAAGTGTATGTGGGATGAGTGAGAAATGTTTTGGAGATAGGACTTGATGGAATCTTTTAAGATCTACTCCCCCCCAGCCCCCCTCTCCCAAAATAAAAACATGTTGAATTTGCATAGTGTTGATAACTAACCTAGCCAAACACATAGTTATGCTTCCAATCTACTTAATTCTCCTGAGAATGCATTAACTTGATCTTCCTGTCTCCAAACCATGAACAGCCATCAGAAATGCGCAGTGGCCATCCTACGGCGTCTTGATATAATCAGTTAAAGTATGCGGCTATTAAAGATTCATAGGCTTGTTTTTCAAAAGCCAAAATGATGCCGACATAACACATCTGCATAATGAGCAAACATGAATAGGCCGTCTTGTCTAGGCTTGTGTGAGTGTATGTATGTGTGTGTGTTGTCAATGTCCTTTTTTGTGGAAATTTCTGTCTGTTTTCAAAATGTATAAAATGCCAAAAAAAAAAGCAAACTCCTTTTTCTTCTCCCTCCCTAGATGACACCTCATTCCGGCACCACACTTTGAGCTGGGGCACCCTCTCCCTGGAAAAAAAAATGCATATCTGGATCCTAAAAATAATCCTTCTGATTGCATCATCTCTGAGGCTGGTCGAGATGTATGACAATTATGGGGAGATATGTCGAAACCTCTGCACGTGCGAGGAGAAGGAAGGGGTCTTGACGGTCAGCTGCGAAAACCGGGGCATAATCCGCCTTACCGAAATCAGCCCAGTGCAATTCTCCATGTACCACCTGCTCCTCACCGGAAACCTACTCAAGAAACTGTCCATCAACGATTTCATCAATTACACCGGGGTGACCATCTTGCACTTGGGAAACAACGACATATCCGAAATCGAGTCGGGTGCCTTCAACGGACTCCAGGGATTAAAACGTTTGCACCTAAACAACAATAAGATCGAGGTTTTGAGGGATGACACCTTTGCCGGATTGGAAAGTTTGGAATATCTTCAGATTGACTATAACTACGTCACTAATATCGAGCCCAATGCCTTGAGCAAACTGCATCAACTGACAGTCATGATTTTGAACGACAACTTGCTATCCGTGCTCCCTTCGAACATATTCCGCAATGTCCCGCTAACGCATTTGGACTTGCGGGGGAACAGGCTAAAAATGTTCCCCTATGTAGGATTGTTGGAGCACATGGATAAAGTTGTGGAATTACAGCTGGAGGAGAATCCATGGAATTGCTCGTGTGAACTTATAGCTCTCAAGAATTGGTTGGAGAGCATAGCTTACACAGCACTAGTTGGTGAGGTGGTCTGTGAAACGCCATTTAGGTTACATGGAAGGGACTTGGACGAGGTTTCCAAGCAAGAGTTATGTCCAAGGAGACCCATGGATGACGTGGTGAGACCGGCGCCCCCTAGCAGCACCAGTGGATATTACCAGACAACTCCATCATCTGTCACCACCTCAGCGACTTCTTCGGCTGTTTTGCGGTCATCCTCCAAGCCAACCCGGGGAACGCGACCGCTAAACAGAACTAAAGCGAAACCCACTTCTCGTATATCCGGTGGTAACCCTTACAACTACGGCCCCATTATTGCTTTTCAAACCAAATCTCCTGTGCCTTTGGACTGCCCCACCGACTGCACGTGCAACTTGCAGATATCCGAAATCGGACTAAACGTCAACTGCCAAGAGCGGAAGATTGAAAGCATTTCTGATTTGAAACCCAAGCCATACAATCCCAAGAAAATGTATCTCACTGGAAACTACATCCCGGTGGTACGGAGATCGGATTTTGTTGATGCCACCGGATTGGATTTGCTCCACCTGGGAAACAACAGGATAACGGTTATCCACGACAGAGCTTTCGGGGATTTAACCAACCTGCGTAGGCTGTATTTGAATGGTAATCTCATGGACAGGCTTACTGGAGAGATGTTCTATGGCTTGCAAAATCTACAGTATCTTTATTTAGAGTACAACAAAATCAGAGAGGTGGATCCAGCCACTTTCCGCTATCTTCCCAATCTCCAACTGCTTTTTTTGAACAACAACTTATTGAAAACACTACCCATTGGGGTATTCTCCAGCATGTCCCTGTCCCGACTCAATCTACGCAACAATAATTTCCAAAACTTGCCCGTGAGTGGAGTTTTGGACCAACTCAAGCTACTGGTGCAAATTGATCTGTTTGAAAACCCATGGGACTGCTCTTGCGAAATGGTGGGGATGAAAATATGGCTGGAGCAGTTAAGTGCGGGGACAATGGTGAACGAAGTGGTGTGCGAGACGCCAAAACGCCACGCCGGAATGGAACTGCGATCTATACAATCCGATCAACTCTGCCCGGACTATGCGGACGCTTACATTTCGCCCACTACGCCAACGGAGGAACCTATGGATGATCACGTCGTAACCACGGAAAACCCCCCGAAATTCACCTCCCCGAGTAGCACCGTGCCCCTTTCTGTTCTAATCCTTAGCCTGCTTCTTGTTTTCATTATGTCCGTATTCGTAGCCGCGGGGCTTTTTGTCGTTGTCATGAAAAGGCGCAAAAAGTCCCAAAGCGACCGCACCAGTACCAACAATTCGGACGTCAGCTCTTTCAACTTGCAGTACAGTCTTTATAGCAATCGGTCAGGCAACAAAGTCAAGGCCCCAGCAGGTCATGTTTATGAGTATATCCCACACCCCATGGGCCATATGTGTAAAAACCCAATTTACAGATCACGGGAAGGGAATACGGTGGAGGACTATCGTGACCTCCATGAACTCAAGGTGACGTATAGGAGTACCCCAGACGAGGAGAGGGACAGCAGTACAATGAGGAGTCCATCTTATAGCGTCAGCACTATAGAGCCCAGAGATAACCCATCCCCAGTGCAGGACGCGGACCATTTCTTTCGAGGAATCTTGGAAGCGGACAAGCAGTCGCCATGCCAGTCAATCCCCTCAATCCCACCGGGGGCCAATTTAGAATACAAGTACACCGGGCCTGTAGCGTACACGTACAACCCCAATTTTGACGTCAGGCGCCAGTTCTTGCACCCGGACAGAATAAGAGAGACTGTTCTCTATGGCACAGCTCCCAGTACTGTATACGTGGAGCCCAATAGAAACGAGTACTTGGAGCTAAAGGCTAAACTGCAATCCGAGCCAGACTACCTCGAAGTTCTGGAGAAACAGACCACATTTAGCCAGTTTTGAGCAAAAGGATCATTCGTGTAACTAAGCATTTCAAGCAGAGGCTCAGTTTTATTAAAAGGGTGCCTTGGCACAATACAAATACAAGCGAAAAGGAGTTTAAAAACATGGGGTGTGCCGAACAATCTTATTCTTATTTCTTAAAACATGACATTACAGGAATGGATACAGCTTTCTGAAACTGACATGGATGAGGAAAATCTTGTGTACTCAAGCAAAAATCTATTTTTCTATGGTGAAGATCAAATAAAAATGTAAGTGTACAGGTAAAAATCTTACCGACTTCATTTTCAGGAGTATAACCATATACATGAGATATATTGTGAATCAGAAAAGAGAAAATGTTTATAATAAAATAATTTCTGGACAAAAACAAGTGTACAGCAGCTCATCAGAACTGTCTAGGGACTATTTTCTGCTGTACGTCTGTAAGTAAATATTTATTGATATAATCTGCCATGTCTTTTCAAAACTTTTAATTCTACATGGATATTACCTGTTGTCATCATACTTCATGATCCTCTCTGAGAAAAAGGCTTATGTTTGTAGTTTCATTTACTGTAGCTCTCTGCATTGTACAAGTGGCTTTTTCTGGAAGTGGCACACCCTCAATGTTCAAAAAAGACTGTGTCATTTGAAGAAGATAAAAAAGTGTCTTTGTATGCTTTCTGCACTTTTTGGAAATTCGGAGGCGAGATTCAGCCTTCACTGAGCTCTCATAAAGGAGATTATTCTATTAAAAATGAATATGGGTATTCATTCTTAATATGTATGTTATCAAAACAACAAATTCATAAATGAAGTATTATGTTGTGTAAAAACTGATATTTTAATCAATGTAACACCTATTTTTATACAAGCATTCACAAAAATCTCTATCCCTTATCAGTTTTGAGTTGTTCTGATTGCTTTGCACTTATTGCACTATATTGACCAAACTATGTTATATTGTCATCAAATAAACATGATGTCAGGTTCATACAAACTGAGGACAACCATGCCTGTTCATGATAAAATGGTAATGTTTTTATTGATTTAAGTGAATTAAAAGTGACCGTCAAACTTTTAAAATTGAAAAGTTCTGAGTTGAGTCTTCTAGGGGCCAAATGTGAAATTAGTTTTGTTATGAAATGGCTGGAAAAGAAGCTAAATTGATCCTAACTTGGCTGCTGGCTCAATCATAGCAGATAAAATACACTATACAAGCCTCCCTCGAAGGGCCAGGCTGACGTCTTGGTGCGAATTTGAATCAATGTTTTCCAGTCAATGATGATTATCCTAGCTGTCCCTTTGCTATGACACAGACAACAAGAAATACATGGGTGATAAGTCGAGTATATTCAGAACTTTAACTGCACTGGATAAGCAAAGTGGTATTCTATTACATTGTACCACAACTACCACCGTGTAATTTTGGTTTACTTACTGAATGTTGGAGCTTGCTTTAAATGCTAAGAAAATGTTTTAAAAGTGCTTCTAGTTTATTGAATCCTTTTTACGCACTTGACCGAGGGGTAAAAATCCGATATGCAAAGCAGCCAGGCCTGATCAAAATGCAATGGATGCTCTGTTCCTCCATTTTCAGTGTGCAGCGAGCGTCACCATTTAGGAATTCAGCTCGCCCTAAGTGAGACAGGCAGGCTTTCTGGAACAAGGCAAAGAAACAGCTCCAAAATGCTAAGCAAGATTACGTAATATGCAATCAATATTTTCATTTACACTGGCCACTTTATTAGGTAGACCTTGTGCCTAATAAAGTGGCATTCTTCTGCTCTTGTAGCCCATTTACTTTATGTTTTGTCATCAAATGTTTTCAGACCTTTAAAGAATGAGTTAATGTTGCATTTCTATTATTTCAAATGTGACCTCAGGCATTAAAAGGCATTTTCACCCCTACAATCGCCGCTCTCTAAATATGTATCTTTTTTCAAGCCATTCTCTGTAAACCATGGTTGAAAGTGAAAATCCTAACAAGCAGATAAGCAGGCCTACCTAATAAATTGTCCACTTGTGTAGCAGCCATTATTGTGGCTTCTTTGTATTCAAATGGCAAGAAGAGTTTTTTTTTTTCTTCATTTCATTTAGTGCATCTTTTCATAGAAGGCCAGACATGAGAACAGAAGGCACCATTTGGGATCTGAGGAGTCCTGGAACCCAATGTAACTGTGGATGTGTCATGTGTGTAGCAGGGGATGTGAATCATCGCCAACAGAGCACGGCAGCCAGGCATTTAGAGCCTATGGTATTAGTGCTGGTGACACTTTTTGACATGGGTTACTTCTTATTGCATTATTGAATGAAATAGGCCTATAGGAAATTTTGTAAGAGAAAACGACTCCATCATATTTTTTGGTGCGAAAATTTGTGTTAAAACATTGGTTCTCTGGTGGTACTTGGACCTGGTTTTGTCCTGCTTAATCTTTCTGGTGTAGCCCTGGTTTAGAAGTGGTTCTGAAGTGGATTAGTCATGATTTATCTCTAGTTTGGACATAATTCAGACCTGGTTTAGTCCTAGATTTCACCCGAATGCGGTAACAGGAAGTTTTCAAAATAGCGCCTCCTGGTTTAGCTTTGCAAACTTGATCTCAACATGTGTGGGGTTAGCATGTGAGCCTATGTGACTGGTGACTGTTTACTTACATTACTTTGCAAACAAATATGGTACAAAGACATATTTAAACCATTTATTTGTCAATGTTTTTGGTAGTCAATAGGCACCATCTTGTGGCTGGGTGGAGTGCATGTATACGATGATGACATATTAGAAAGATCTTTTAATTTGACATTTGTTTAACCTTATCATAGTTACTGAGTGTCTCATTTGTAGCATTTGGTAGTAGGTAGGATTTATTAGATGATGAGACAAAATGTGCACAATTCTTTCCTCAAAGTTGATATTTTACAAGCTAAGAAATGAGCAATAACACACATCGAAAACAAAAAAAATTGTCACGTTATATTTTTACCATATCACCCACTCCTAGGTAGTCACAATGTCACGCCTGATTGCTTTGTATACAATGAATAATTATAGTTGTTGTGTGCTATTTTGCTTTATTTTGGCAGTCACTCGACCTATTTAGAAGTGTTGCATTGCTCAGACAACTTTGGGGAAAACAAAACGCTTCAGCACAATTGCATAATTCCTGAATCACACTTTGCAAAATAGCCTTGTTATTAGCCTATGTGCTTGTGTATGTATGCTCTCTTTAGCCTAGCATTCCAGTTTATTACCACTATGACCCTGCCCCCTGTCCAAAGGTAATGGCCGATGAAGGCAGCTATAGTCCCAGTCCAGTATAAAATAGGATTGCATGCAGACAGACGAGAAGGCAGTGCTGAAATAATGCTTTTAATCAGCCAATGGGCTCTTTAGATTTTACACAAATGGATGCATCAAAGCAAAGGCAAAGAGTTTTTATTATGGCTTTCTGCATGGCTCCTTTTATAGGCCTTTCATAAGCATTGTAGCTATCTTCATCTGTGAAGTTGTGGTGCTATAAAGTGCAGCCAGCCAGTCAAGCCAGTCAGCACTTACAGGAGGCCCGGGCAACCTTTTTTTTCCCTTTTTTTGTCGTACACAATCAATTCATGGCTATTTGGAAACTTAGATGTTGATATAATGGAATCCGGACTGCTTCTCTAAAATATGCTGTTTTAATAATTTACTTAGCACTGCATAGATTTTTCATTACATTTTATCAAACCAAATTCAAGGGAAAGAATCACAAGGGTGTAAAGAACATTTTAAGTACTAAGAATCACAATGAAGTAGTAATGCTTTTAAATTGTTAATTTTAAAGCATTACTAAACAAAAATATGATGCATACATTTTAAATATCTTCAAACTTACCCAATACATTTGCACAGTTTTGGATGTATCAAAGAAGACCTTATGTAATTCCGTGTATGCAAGCTGGATCGATTTCATGGCCACAGTGTCCCCTATACTCTTTGATTTGACATCTTATTGCAAAACCCAAAGACTTTCTTCAGTTGTCAGTATCGAAAAAGACAGCAAGAGACATTTTGTTCTTTCAATATTCTTTCCACTTCTCACACCATTTGAGATGTAATCAATGTGAAACTGCACAGTGCCGGGAAGCCATCCGAGCTGCATAAAATGTTGGCTCATCGCTATAGCTATTTTGAGTTTCAACTTGTAGCCTGATAAAATTAAACAAAAAAAAACTTGGGATTTTGTGGACATCTAAAAATGCCAGGACTCAAAATATCACATTGGCAGAAGTTTGTTTGCGATAAATAAAATCAGTTTATTAACCTACTAAAGAGCATGGGGGTAAAATCTTCTCCATTCATGATATGCGCCCATTACTTGCCATTACGGTGTCCTGTGGGGCTCATAAGAGTGCGTGACATTTCACATTTTGCTGAGTTAGTAATCTGACCTTCAGAATGCAAAATTGGTATTTTTTTGGAGAGCACTTTGCTGAGATGTTGCCTAAGTACAATTGGAGATTTTGGTGTATTTCTTGTGCATTTTTCTTTTTCTAAACCTTTGTTTTGCTAATTGCTATACTGCCAAAAGCTGTCAATCTCACAGTTTGCTTACATTTTTTGTTAGCTTCATTTTTTTCTTGATAAGACAGACACCAAAAATATAGCTTCTTTCATTCAACATGCAGTGATTAATTTTGACATTTAACACATTCATTTCATTACATTTTGTAATTTTTTGTCAAAGGATTTCTTACTAAATGCTAAAATGATTTTTTCTTGCACTTCAAGTTAGGTATCATAATTACACCTTATTTGATACTATTTACAGATTTTGGATTTACATAATGTACATTTTTAATACCTATTTAGCATTTTGATTGAACTTGCAATGCATTTTTTTATGTTGAAGTTTCACAATGATGTCAGCTGAACATTTTCCTTTCTTGCTTTAATGCTTAAAAGCTTCAGACAATTAGAATCATACGCATTGTGGCTTTTTCTTAGCAGCACAATTGGCTACAAATGACCAAGCTAGGAAAGTGTATAAACAGTAATTAGCCCTATGCTTGCTTGTCTTACGCGCTGTAGCCGTGACATAGCGTGGGTGGACATTTCCCGTATGCTTCAGGTGTCGTCCCACCTAACCCCCCCTCGGGAGCCCCCCCACTTCCTGGCCCCGCCCCCACACCGGTCTCCATGGCGTAGTGAGTTGAAGGAGATGGTGGTAATTGGGGGTGGGTGGCATCTGACAGGCTCTGATGATGACTTTAATCAGGGGACTTAATAGAATTCCTTCAGGCATGTAGGGAGCACCAGTGTATATCAGCATTCAACCAGTTTAAACCCTCCTTAACAGTTTCTACATCTTTAGCTGATTTTTATTAATTAATGATCGGTACCTTGAGGAGGAATGGGTGGAAATGAAGTTACAGTCACTACAATAAATTGTACTTTTAAGAGTGCTACTTATCCTTTTTTTACTTGAGCAGTGGTATTTTGAATTATTATTATTATCTGGGCAAATGTTTTTTATTATTTTTTTACTACTTTACTTTGTTAGGTCCTGTTCTAAGAATTCTACTTTTTTAACTGGAACAGTAACATTTATAATTATTAAGGTTTATATTGTGAAAAAGAGAGAATATTTGTTATCATCATTTCTATTTCTTTCTTTTTTTTTAGGTCCTGGTTTTGATCTGCCATAGACCCTGTTTAGTCCTGATTTAGTCCTAATTTAGCTTTCCAATTCCTTTAGACCAGGTGTCTCCTTATTGAGACATGATAACTTGCTTTCATTTTAGTTCAGCCCATGTACTGTTTTGTCCTTAATTTGTCATATACACTTTTCTACATGAATTCCTACAATATGTTTTTCCATTGGTTTAGTGGCTCATTTTAGTCCAACAAAATGTTACTTGTCTGTTTCTTGATGTTTGATATGTTGTGTTAGCCAGACTGTGTTGTAATTTTCATCTTGGCTGCATTTCATTTCAGCTGTGTAAATGTCACTGATCAGCTGATGTTTAGTTGCTCTTGTAAACCTTTTTTGATGCACAGGAGGTTGGTTCTCATGGTACATAGGCCCTTTCTAGTGTCAAATATTTATAGTATTTTGTCTAATTTAGCGCTAGTCTTGAACATGTTTTAGCTTTGGAAGAAGGTTTGAATTTGATATAAATGTTTTGTCCTGGTTATGCTTTATTTAGTTCTGGTTTAGACCTTGATTTTTTTTTCTAGCATTTACAGCTATATCTCTGAGTATCACCTTTTGCGATTCTTTCAGCAACTTGTCCTATTTAGGCATTTGTACGTAAACAGGAAGTAATACGTTAAAGGTTTTGTCACCTTCCCGTTCATGTTTTACTCCCCAAATGGGTATTATATTGCTTCATGCTTCTATGTGGGTGTTCTATAGAAATCGGTATCCCTATATCCCTATATGTGTTGCTGCACCACCTCACCCACCCATGTCTATGTAGGGTTCCCTCCCATCGTTGCATCATATCATACCATTTTAGTCTGTCTATAGAATGGATGTGATGTGAATTGAAATAGTGGATTACTCAGGCATTATGGAGATGGGAAGATCTTGAATAGGAAATGGAGTCTAATGATTTTTTAAGGTATAGGCACTGTGCAATGTGGTAGGGAAAAAGCATCAAGGTATATGTGTGTGGCTGGATGTAAAAAGGTTTCTTTACAAAGACGTATTGTATGGTTCTCAAACTATGGTACATGGTCCCTTTGTTGTTGCATTTGATGTGTGGGTGAATGCTTAGTCCAGGTTTAGTCTTGGTTTAGTTCTAATTAAGACTTTGGTTACACCTGATTTAGATTGTGTTAAGTCCAGATTCAGACCATAAGCTGTAATTGAGATAAGATAATTTATTGTCATAAAAATGCTTAACCAATAGTGATTGATTTTTACTTTAGTGCCTCCCCTGGCCTCTACAGCAACATCAAAGTGTGCGTGGGATGACACACCACTCATAAAATTCGACTATTATTTGCCAAGGCTCACAAACTCTGATTTGATTTTGCTATAGAGACCATAGAAGGTATTGAAGTAAAATAATTATGACAGATTTCCTTATTTACCATAATTACTTATTTTAGTGAGATGGCTATTTCAGTCCTACTTTAGTCCTGGTTTAGTTCTGTTATAGTCTTTGTTTTTTGTTTGCATATTTTGTTATTTCCTTACTTCAGACATAGTTTAGTACAGATTTTGACAGGGTCCTAGTTTAGACTGGTTTTAATCTTGGTTTAGATCATAGACCTGGGCAAGTCCTGATTTAGTCCTGGTTTATTATCTAGGTCTTAAACACCAAATATTTGACGTGAAAGACATGCAAATTCCTTCACTTTTTTTCTCAAGTCACCACCTCACATCCATTTACTTGTTTGTTTGCACATCGAGGTTGTTGATCTGTTTCCATGGTAACCCTAAAGTATGACAAATGGCCGCCCACACCCTTTTTAACTAACTCCCCCCAGTCCCCCAAAAAAATAATGTCCATCCAAAATTACAACAGCATTTGATGTATGGCTTCTTTCATAGTTTCGAGTCATCTGTCCAGTAGCCTGTAGTCTATCCCACATTTAGTTTGATGGGAAAACCTAATCTTTCACTGCAGCCAAACAGCGGCTTGCAAACTTTGGTGGAAGTTTTATTAATGATAGTGGAACGGGCCAAGTCAGGACTTTCATAATGTCCGAGAAGAATGATGGAGAGAGTGTCTTTCATTTGTAAATGGCTTTTTTTTTTAGCCCTGTCTACAATGTGTGCACTGTTTAGGAAAGAGAAGTAGCAACATCCTGCTGGCAATATGGTGTCCTTTTAAAACTAAGATAACTTGAATGTAACTAGTGGTACTTAGTGGTGATTTACTTTAATTTTGAGCCATTTTGTTCATCACATTTTGGCGTGAATTTGCTATTTGGGACCTGGTTTAGTCCTAGCGTAATTCTTGTTCAATCCTGGTTCTTAGTGTATAATCCCTGTCTTGCGCAATCTTAGTTCTGCATATATTTTAATTCATTTATAATATCTCCATTTTAACATGGTTTAGACCTAAATTAAAGCCTTTGTTACATCATTGCATGCTTCAAAATTCCAAATTATTTCTTAAGTGGTATTTCTTAGCTAAAATATGCTGATGTGTGACATTTGTGGCTTTCAAAACTGTAGGGCCATCTTAAAACTTTCTCTAAAGATGACTAAATAGATGAAGTAAAGTGAGGTATATTTGCAGTAATTTATCACAATGGCACAATGACAACTTAAGAGACTGTTTCATTGCTTTTTTTTTCAAAATTGCCCAGAGCACTCCCATGCGCCTCACAGTTGTCACAATTTAAAGTTTATTTATCCTGGAGGTGGAGGTGAACTTATTTTGTTTCCCAAAACTTGAAAAGGTACTTACAAAAAAAAAGGCTAGGTTGGGTGTTTTTGATGCAGTGCTTGACAGAAGAAGGGTTTAAATGGGGGTTACTAGTTTGAATCTTGATTTTCATTTGTTTGGAAATACTAGATTCTTATTGGCTACTTACCTACGTACAACTACTGGTGTTTGGCTGTTTATTAGTCGGACAGCCTATTTTTGTAACTTTGTAACTTCAATTTTTATGACATATATGTTTTTTTAAATCCTTGGAAATAGCAGAATTCGGACGTTCATTTAAATGTTACTTTAGTTTGAGTAAATATGTGGATGGGTACTCTCTACATACATTTGAAGTAATAATTCTTAGTACAAATACTGCCTATTCTACCCACCTCTGCAAAATCAAGTAATGCAGATTTCCAGTCAGTATCTTGCTCTTTTTCTATGTTCGATTCACTTGTCCTCATTTTTGTTTCTATCTGGGTGGTTTTTCCAAAAGTGGTGTGCAGAGAGAACCAGGCCCTGCTAAAGGAATTAGACTGCGCGTTGGGAGATCAGTACGATAATGAAATGGTGGGAGGTTGAAAAACTCATTTTCTCAACTTGTGAGAGTGAAATACTAATGTGGCTTTTGAAATCGCACTGAATAGACAAAAAAAAAAAAAAACAGACCAAACTAGATTACATTTAACTTACTACCACCAGCGTGTGATTGAGGAGTGAATGAATGATGGACTCAAAATATAGGCGCTTTGATACAGACTTGAGCATTGTAAAGCACATTATAAATATAATCCATTATTGATTTTAGCAGAGGTACTCTATATTGAGTAATAACTATTTAAGTCATAGTACCTCTCTAAAAGACTAAAGCATGGCAAAACTAGATCAAAAGTAAGATTAAACCAAGTCAGACATAAGACTATACGAGGTCTAAGCTATAGAACTAAACCAGCTTTAAACCAGAATAATAGTGTAAAGGAAACATGGCTAAACTTGGTCTAAATCAGGGATGAAAAATGTTTACTAAACCAGGTCTAAACCAGTGTTAATGCAGGTGTAAATTTGAGACTGGATCAGGTTCTGACTAAACCAGGACTATACATGGAGTAAACCGGGACTGAACAAGATCTGAGGCAGCAGGACTAAAGCAGTTAGCAGACTAAAACCAGGTCTAAAAAAAACCTCTTACACTAAATACTACACATACAAACATCATTTTAGCACAGGAGCACATACCATCCTTGCTAAAAAAGATTACATTTGTCAGTGGCTTAAACCCCTCCAAAACAGGCTGGTTGTGATGGGATAACTATTGTTTTTGCTAGCGTGTCCTCCTCCTCCCAGGGCACGGAGAGTGATGGTTCTCTGCTGTTTGGACAGTGGCGCGGTGAAGTTGGCAGCGTGTGGGTGTCGCTTGTTAAAAACGCTGGCTCCCGCGGAGGGCTGAAGAGCTTTTACAGCACCAGTGACGTCAGATACTTGATGTTTTCTGCACTTGGACTTGTTAGCTGTGAGAGTGTAGACTAGGTGAATGTTAGCAGTTTAGTACAGAGATAATCACGGGCTGCCAATTCTGTGGAAGTGGAGAGAAGGTAGGAGAACTGCTATATTGAAGTGGAACTATACATTTTATATACTAGATATTATTGTGGATTGTAGCATTGAAAATTAAATAAACAGCACACTTTTATTTATAGGATATGTAAGCTTTGCATTATGCCTTTTGGGTTTTCTTAAATTTGGGTTATATTAAATTAGAGCATAGACACCATTTTGCTTCAACATTTTTTGTCTCCCAATTAGATTAGCTATTCTTTTACGTACGTCTGGGTGTTTATAAATTGTAAAAAAAAAAAAAAAAAAAAGTAAAAAAACAAAACACAAAAAAACAAAATATATAACACATTATTTTCAGCCATATTTGACCTTTTTTTGTCCTAATTTTAAGATAAATGGCCAGTAAAATATGCCAAATAGATAGATAAACAAAACCCATATTTCAAAATGTAGATAGTTGTAAAACCTGAAAATTGGGTGACGTTTTGGTGAAAACCTATTATATAAACCTATAAAAATAAAAGTATTCTAATATTAAACTGCTTAAAAAATGGCAGCTCATAACAAGATGCATCTCGGATCATATCACATGTATAAATAATGACTAAATAGCATTTGATGTATAAATAATTGCAATATATAGCAGCACTAGCCCACATTATCATTTCTACTTCTCACAGGGACTGCAAGTGCGTCAAAGCTGATGATCTGATCTGTCTCTGTAAAAGTACATTTTGTAGGTCACTTGGAGCTGTCCAGTGCTGACTTGCCCGGAAAATATTGCACTTGTTAGTCATGTTGGTGTTCTCAATTTACATATCTTTCTTCGTGCGTCAAGTGAAATCATCTAAAGTGCGTCATCCCAGGCATAGATCAACACGATAGAGCAAGAATATTAAGAAATATACGGTTTGCATGAAGAAACAGTTGAGGGCCGCTAACTCTGAATTATTCAAGCCATTTTACTTTTCGTTTTTATTGCCCCCAACTCAGTGCCAATAATATAAACTGTAAAAAATCTGCATAGTTATAGGCATATAAAAAGCATCTAGTTTTATCTATTTTGACAATGTTATTCTGATTGTCCTCCTTGTGTTATTGTGGGTTCCAAAGAACTTGTGAATCTTAATTATCCCCAGTAAGTTAATATGAGAGTAAATAGTCGTCTGTCAGCCCTACGACTAAACCGCCATTGTCTAGAGTTCGCCCCACCTAAAACCCATAGTTGGTGGAATATTTAAAAATCTTGCAGCGTCATTGGTGACATAGTAGCAGGTTTTATTTTCAGAAACTTTGCAGCCTCATTGTGGCACTTTGAAGCCTTCATCCACTTTTTATCACCACTTGCTTTGCACTTAGCACTTTCGGGAACCTCTTCACACCCACAAATCCATTTTCACTGTCGCAATTCAAAACAAAAGACTTGTACAAATTGTCCCAAAAGTCTACAGAACGGTGTCAGCGTTTAGTGTCAACAAATGCAGCAAAGTAGTGTCGCAATGAGCTACTATGAGCAGGTAAATTTTTCCTAGATATATATGTTTCGAAATAATTAACCCTTTGTAATCAAAATATCTTGCAAAGTACGAAGAAACAACTGTCTTAGTCCAGGATTTTTATAACACCTATACAAAGCTGATCTCAACGTTATAAAGAGAAAGATGTGAGCAGCCTACATAAATATAGACCAATTAAATCAGAACTGAAGTCCGTTGGATAATCAGACGAAACATATTCTAAAAAAAATAATTCAGATGCCCTTTTCAACCTTCAAAAT
>JAVQKG010215785.1:0-13631 GCA_036025885.1 Hypseleotris bucephala
ATCCAAACAAGGTCTAAATCAGGGCTAAAATTAGGACTAAATTGGGTCTAAACAATTTCACTACCAGAGCTAAATTACAAAAGTAGGTCGGTCTAAATCAGGACTAAATGTAAAAATAAACCAAGACTAAATTGGGGTTAACCAGACCTAAATAAAGGATTAAACCCGAACACTCCCATATGGTAACTATAGGAAAGTTAGTGTTGCTTTAAATGTTTGAACAACTAAAATGTGGTTAGAAATTTGTGACTAACTTTTGAAGGACACCACAATTTATATTTCAAAGTTTTTTTGTGGTTATTATACTTGGCCAATATTTGCTACTTATCTGTATAGGGTAAAGAGCTAAGCCTGGTTAAACCCAGATTTCCCCACAGTGCACATATTGTTTCTGGCTGATTAGATTTGAGCTCTTAAACGTGTGACTGACACATGTGCAGTTAATGTTTCAACAGTCTCTTTTACCTGTCCTCACCTGCTCTTCTGGGCTGTGTTGACTGGAAAAATGGTTTGTTGTGAGGTACTAAATCATAATGGGATTTTGAATATAGACCCTTTTCAAAGTTTGTAAGAAAGTTTTAAATTACGGAATGGAGGCAGGCAAGACTGTAATACATGTTCAATGGAGAAATTAGGATTAGCCAAAAAATAGTTCACATTAAGACGGTTTTGACAAATAACAACCACATGTAATGCCAGAGCCTGGTTAGGAAAAATTAGTAAAAATTTCTCACATTTTGTTTCAATGTGCTTCATGTTGAAATGAAAATACATTTTAAAGGAACACACCACCGTTTTTCTAAATTCAACTATGTTCTGCTGTCACTTTAGACGAGTGGACACATACCTGTCTCATCTCAATGCATGCGGAAAGTTCTTGTAGCGAAATGTTTTAGTTTGTTAGCAGTTAGCTTCTCCCATGTATTCCCATGGGGCCACGTTTTGCTGCCTTTTAGGCACGACAAAGCTCTTCCACGTTTTCCTTCTTTAATACGAGTACATTACACAACCCACCACCTAAGTATGTTTACACAAAATGAAACGTGGCAATTTTTTAAGCGGAGAAAAGAAGGGACTATACACTGTCGGCGCAGTAATGCAGCTATATCACTCCGCCGATGTTGATTTACCTTTTTTTCCCCACTTAAAATATTGCTATGTTTAATTTTGTGTAAACATACTTAGGTCGTGGGTAATGTCATGTACCCATATTTAAATAGGGAAATCGTGGAAGAGCTTGCTCGCTTCTAAATTATCCTAATTTGTAGTTAAAGTTGGCCCCATAGGAATACATGGGATAAGCTTACGGCTAACACGTTTAAAAACTCAAGAATTGACTGCACGCATCAATATGAGACAGGTATGTATCCACTCGTCTAAAGGGAGAGAAAAACACACTTGAATATGAAAAAAAGGTGGTGTGTTTCTTAAATTTCTTGGCACATCATATCCACCTATATTTGACCATCTCTTGCTATAATGGTTTAGCAATAATGGAATAACATATTTTGGTATATATACAGTATTCACTTCCAATCTAGATTTCAAGTCAAAAGATTTAAAATTACCGTTGTAAACTAGGCCCAAAAATGCTTTGCTGGAGGTCACTGCTTCTAGTTCCTTAAAAGAATGATTTTGAAGCGTAGCCTGACTTGGCAATCTGGTGATGGATAAGTTAAAATATGATTTATTTTTGGGTATTTTTCATCTTGGAAAGTCATATTTATATTTAAAAGCAGGTCAAAATTTTTTTCTTAAAGACTATGCTTTGGCTGACCACAAAAGTATTAGTGACAGTGTGGGATTGGTAAGTCCTAATGGCTCGCTGTGATGGGAACTGGTTAGACTGTGTGCATAGTAGAAAAACTAGAAGTGTAGGTAATAGGTATGTTTATTTATACAAGTTAGCCATGTGCTTACTGAGTTCACTGCTACAATAATTTGCAACATAAGGTATCTCATATTAGTCATGCAGCTTGCAGAACATACAGTGTAGAAAGATAAAAGATCAATCACAAATGTTATTGCAAATTGATTATGATCTCTCTGGGTTGAGTGTGTTTTAGCTACACTTGGTTCAAATTACGTAAAATATTGTCACGCACCTTTCGATATCCAGTGATCAATCAATTAACCAAAAAAATAGTTCACAGATTAATTGATTAGCAAAATAATAAGTACTTGCAGTTCTATTTTTGTGCGCTACTCTAGATACTAGCTTCATGAGTGAATGATAGTCTATCTATATATGTCACTGTGTCAGCCCTTCGACTAACTATCGTCCGGTGGTGTACTCCGCCTAAGGCACATTGTTGCAGGCATAAACATTGTGTTTTTATAAATAATAATCTGCAACTTATTTAGTAAGGTAATAGTAAGGTCAGTCTAAAAATGTACTGCTTGAATGTGAGAATGAATGATATATCTGTGTATGTCTCTGTGTCAGCCGTACGACTAATAGATGGGGTATACTCCACACCCACAATCGCCCATACCAATTAGGGGTGGGTGAAATTCATCGATGTGGCGATGCATCGCGCTGCGGCACTTGACAATTTGGCATCGATTAATTAATGTCGATGTTTAAAATAAATAAATAAAATAAACCTACTCGTGCATTCACGAAATGAAAATTTTATTTATACCAAAATATATATAAGAGCTTGATTAATGACGATTGTTCCTTCTAATTAACCCGGAGAGTCACTAGTTCGTTTGTTTTCTCTCTGCCGTCTCTACTTCTCCACATGTGTATGCGCTACTCTCTCTCCACTCTCCTCCCAGGGCAGAGCGACAGTGAGCCGCGCAGTCAGACCATGGCAGCAGCTCTCCTCTGCAGAAGCATTCACCGCTTCAAAAGTTTCAAATTCCTGTCTTTAGTTTGTATGTGTGAAATAATCAATCAGTCTGGACTGCTTGAAAAGACCATGGGCCTGTTAGCAATTTTCGCAGAATTACGGTAATTATGCAAATTAACCGCGCGCACAAAGACGCAGGGTCGTTCATTACATATGCGCAGACTTTTCATGACTTCAGTTTAGGCTCAAAGGTAGAATATTCTCTGTAAATCTGCATTAGTGTCAGATATGTGAGCATAGCTATAAGCTAACTGAATGCTACAAACAGAAGAAATCTGTGAAAAAACAGCCCAATGTAAACTCATAATAAGCCCACAAAACTATATCCAAAAATGCTTTGGAAAAAGAAACAGGACATTGTTATCTGTAAAACAATAAAATCAATACAATAAAGTTATTAACACTAGCCAAAGATTCAAAACAGCCCTATTTGTTAAACCAGACCAGCTCTTATAGAGATGGGATTTATGGCTTTTTGAACTTTGTGAATTTGGTCCTTTCAGAAGATAGTTTTATATTTGTTTTAAGAAGCCAGCTTAGATGCAACTCATATCATACAGAAAATGCTTCGACAGATCACATTTTGTATAAACGCTTTGCCATTCATTTGTCATTTTCCTCTGTTTTGAAGCTTATCCGGGCAAAAAAATAGAAAATAAGATATAATTTAGATGTAGACAAAATCAATCTTATATGGAAAAATGCATTAAAAATCGCAATAATCGAAGACTCGTGGCACCAATAATCGAATTGAATCGACAATCTTTGTAATCGAAGAATCGAAGAATCGAGCTCCCAATAATCGAAATCGAATCGAATCGTTAGGTACCCTTGTTGGAGCACCCCTACCTAATACAGACCATCAATCTTTGGCATGCTGTCTGAAATGCTAATAAAAAAGTTGCATACAGTGATACTCTGTTTGCTGCCAATTGACATCACATGCTGCGGATTGTAAAACTAACACAGAAAGACTTTAAACATATTTCAAAGTAAACCTTAAAACCACAGTATTTTTCAAGGATTCGAAGCTTTCATTGAAACCCTTTATATAATGTGTAATAAAACTGCCATAAAAAATTCCTATTGCCGTACACTGTAGATTGAAAATCAATTAATCCTCTCCTTTGTCTAATTGAGAAAATTTGCTTGACCATAAATCAAAACCCCATCAGCAGTGCATTCTTCACAATGTGCTCTTTATGGGCTTTTAAAGGCCTGGGTTACAGCATTCCACAAAACCACCAAAATCAAGGAGATTCTTTGCAAGACTCTTACTGTCAGCTTAAATCTTTGAGCGATGACCATAGCTAATTGGATCCATCCAATCCATCCATCTATGAAGTACACATGCCCCATCAGCAAAAATCAAATGTCATTGTTCCACTCAGTGCGAGGCAAGCGCAGCACTAAAAAGCCAGAAAGGTATTTATTAATGGGATGTTACACAAGCTTAGCAGAGGCACATTTACAAGCTCTTTATTCCTTGGTGCTTGTCTTTCCAGTCCATATTAAAAGTGCCTCATAATAGGAGTCATTTGCATGCTTTCGGGCCAACAAATTTTCCTAAAAGTACTAACAGTGCTTTTTTTTAAGAATTCCTCTTGAAAATTTGGTCATTTGAAACATTCACACATCTACTATAATACAAACTGCAAACTGGTATCAATTCCCAGGCTGTTATGTAAATGCAATCCCTTTGAAGAGGGAGGGGGAAATGTGCAATGGCTTCATTTACATTAACACTCATACTTTCCATTTACTATCAAACTGTTACAAATACACTCACCTGGAAACTCTCTGGAAACACAAGATCCAGATAACACTGACACTATATGCATCTGTCCAGTTCAAAACAATGCACAGATGTTCATATAGGCTCTATGGCAAAAGGACCATGCAATTGACTACATCTAGAAGTACAAAGTAGGGGTGGGCAATGTGTAAAAAAAAATCTAATAGTGATATAAAGTTATGAAGATCAATATAATGATCTAGTTATACACGTGCTCCTGTCCTATGAAAGTCTGTGATTTGTTATGCAGGTCCTTCCCCTCTAAAACTAAAACCCTTATAATGTATCCCACAGGTGACCTCAAAGTCTCATTTTGTTTCAGATGACTTCTGTTATGCTGTACTAATAACTAAATAATTATCTTTGCCAAAATGCAAGGAAAAGAAATCAGGTAGGGCAGCTTTAAGTAACTGTTATTTATTTTTTTACAAATACAAATCCACTTAGAAGTTTAGTAAATAGTACAGTTAGCTCCAAAACTTCGACAACAGTGTAACAATAGCGTTCCCTATTCAAAATGACTATTAGACTTCATAAAGTGCTAATGCCCGCCCACCTTTGGTTCCGTAAGTAGAAATCCCATTCATTTTTTCCCATAGACTTTTCAAAAAATCCATATTGTATAAATTTAAAAGATTGATGGAGGCAAATCAGCTACGGGGTTCTGTTCTGTTTACAAGTTTCAGCTATGTTTTAGACTGAAAATATTTGCGCTATGAACACAAGCTAATTAGCCTCCAACAAGTCTATGGCCGAAATGAATAGGATTTTACTTCCGGAACCAGAGGTGGGCGGGCACAAATGCGCTCTATTCAACATGATGGACCAGCGTGACTTTTATTTTGAACGTCAGAGCAGAAGCCAACACCTAGTAGTAAGGCTGGCACTGTAGGAGTCATAGCACTAACATCGGACTTTAATATATTCAAAGAGGGATCATTTACTTAAAGCTCACATCCAAGGATCAGTCTGGTCTTCATTAGCCCCAATCTAACACGGATGTGAACAACATGTTGGCCTACCCCTCCTCCTCCTCCTTCCCCTACCGAAGCCTCTCGGTTAAAATTTGCATTATGGCACAGTAATAATATGGTAATAAGGTGGTAACAAATACTTAATAACCTCGTAATTGTATGTAATTACACAGAACAGGGCTAACCTTTGTACAGCAGGAATTGTTTCATAGTCACTGTTGACGTTGCTGTTTGGTTCTTTTTAGGTGGATAGCTTCAATTGTGTGCTGGCATACATAAAGGTCTCTTGGTTAAACTTTATAATTAAGGCACAGTAATAATATGGTAATAACATGGTAATAAGGTGGTAACAAATACTTAATAACCTCGTAGCTGTGTGTAATAAGTTTTTTTTTAATAATTACATGCAAATATGAACCAGAATATACAAAGACACGTTTTATATATTTTATGCAGATGACAGTGGTGTAGTGTTCGCTCTCCAACCAGAGGGTCACTGGTTCGAAGCCCCATTGTGGTGCATACTGTTGTAGTTTTGAATATACAACGAAACATGTTCCTTTGTATATCTCTTTCCACAAAATAGAGTAGGAACAGTCAGATTCGAGTTAATTATCAAAGAAATACATGGGTCATTTCATTGTAATTACACACAAGTACCATGTTATTAACTATTTATTACCACACTATTACTAAATGTGCTGTAATGTAAAGCTAAACCAGCCTCTTCTCTGTGCACCAAATTCCTCTGGAAATATCACAGGTTGTTAGCATTCTTCTGAGAATTTTACATGGCTGTACGCTGGCTTTAATTAGACACTATTTGATCATTCAGCAGCTGGGCTTTATTAAATGTACGAGCTTCGCAGCGGCCTACAGTCAGGGTCTCTCAGTGTGAGAGAGCACACAGAGGCAAACACAAGAGTCAAAGAGTTTAAGATATGAATATGCACAATGTTAGTTGTAGATTCTATCTTCACTGTTGTAGTATTACATTGAACATCACAGGATGGTATCAAATAAAAAAGTTTTTGGCCATCAGAAAGCAGTAGTCTTTGTATATTCTCAGAGCAACTCATGTTAAAAATGTCTTTAATTCTACAGTTACATAAAATTGATTTAAAGAAATTTAAAGGCATGGTACATCTCAGCTACAAATAATTAGTGGCTGCTACACATGCTCCACTAAGATAATGGGAAGCGCACAACATTCATATTACTTAAGCCATAAATTAAAGCTGCACTACCTGATTTTGTGACTGTACCAGGATATACAAAGGAACATGTTTCATTGTATACTCAAAACAACAACAGAACACACCTCAGTGGGGATTTGAACCAGCGACCTTCTGGCTGAAGGGCGCACGCTTACCCACTACACTATCATCTACATAAATATTATAAAACACGTGAACCATATATTCTGGTTCATATTTCCATGCAATTATTTTAAAAAATGGGTAATTCCATAGAAATTAAATTATAATTACACACAATTACGAGGTTATTAAGTATTTGTTACCACCTTATTACCATACTATTACCATATTATTTCCGTGCCATAATGTAAAGTTTAACCTAGCACACAATTGAAGATATCTACCTAAAAAGATCCAAACAAGGTCAATAGTGGCTATGAAACAAACAACAGCTTAAGGTGAGGTTCTGCTGTACGAAGGTTAGCCCTGTTCTGTGTTTACACTACAACACTGCAGCCTTTGAAAGTGTTGTGTAGTGTGGAGTCTGCCCATGGCTATTGTTTGTTTTTAGCATGTTTATACACCACACAAGGAGTAATGACTTCTAGGATACTCTGGTGTGGCAGGCCATTTTCTTTACTTTTCATCCTATGGTCTGTTAGCATTGTCAGCATGTTACTAAGATATTGATCTGACTATATGAGGGTGACCAGATATCAATATTTAATGGGGGACAGTACCAGTTCTAAGCTCCTTGTCCTATGTCCTCACAAATATCTGATGGGACACTGATTTGTCCCACTTTTTTTTTTTTTTTTTACAAATCTTGTCCCCAAAATATTTGTCTAATAACGTTTATCATGACATTTATTTTTTATGATTTTGGAAGCTTTTTTATCGCTCAGTAAGTTAAAATGCACAGTGATTTGAGAAAAAAATATGTGTCCCACTTTTTGGATTTAGAAATCATGTCACCCTAGACAAATGACAAGGTGAAGTCTGTGAATGCATTAGAAAATAGAGCAAACGGTAATACCATAAATTTATATAAACTGTGTTTGCACTTTTAGAACACTTTGTTTTATTTTGAAGTTTGCCCTTAAATGTCATCAAATATGTGCAAGGTGAAGTGACAGAGAAAATGTACTTACAATGTGTGGCTCCACAGGATGACCCCACTGCTGTCTCCTGGATAGAGAGAAGACAAACAAAAGAGAGGGCTGGTTAGTATAAAAGAAAATAAACCAATGACAACAATTCTGTTTCCAAATGAGTTTACCCATTGCACTATTTGCATGTAAACTGTACTTCCTTATTAGATCAATCACTGCCTGGTAATGAGACAGTCTCCCAGTGACAGTGATCAAAATACCATCTCTAGCAGAAATTTATAACTGCCTAGTTCATGGCATTAAAGTGTCAGATCTCAAATCAACATGTTTTAACAATGAAGCTGTTCCCAGACAGTCTGTCATTCAGTCCTTGCCCTATGGCCCTTTGCCTTAACGTCTTCCCTCCGTTTGCAAACAGAGAGGAAAGAGACAGCAAAATGTGTTTCCTGAACGGGCCAGAGGTGGAAAAAGCCCATCCTGCCGGGACTGGGAGCCGCCCCATCAGAGCAGCCGCCACTGGCCTTTCTGCAGAGGCAGCAAAAGTCCCCCCAGAGGAGAGCAAGTGCCAACTCAAACATGGCAGGCCCCGCTCTCTCATGTGGGCCTGCGCTGGGCTTCCGGAGGGCTTGCTGCAGCTGGAACACTTTGAATAAAGGTAACAGCAATGTCACAGCTACTGTAAACTGTGGTGTTCCTGTCAGCAGGACGTTCCCAATCAAAGCAGAAACAACCCCACCTAAAACACAACACATTGTTTTTTTTCCATCAGCCCAAGTTCAAACTTCCCACAAAGCACAAAGAGAGGGCAGCCGCTGTTCCCTCAGACTGCCAAACAAAATGCCATGAGACCGCGAGTGACATTCAGGCCCGCACTTTGAAAATATGAGCAATTTGAAAATGATTGGAGTCTTATTTTATTGTTGCCTGACACGGCAGAGGAAACCAGAACAATCACGCCGACTGCCTGTTTCTGCTGAATTTAGAAACACTAATTAGTTTTGCTCTCATAAAGCCAACCTGAAAACGACCAATTAGAAAGTGAAAATGAGACATGTGGAGGAAACAAGAGCGTGTCATTTCCATTCTTTAGGTCCCATAAGAACAACTTCACTGCAATGACTTTCACACACACTTGTGTGATTGGCAGCCCGCCTGCTGAACTCATGTACAGAATACTGTCTGACCAGTTAACTGTTTTACATCAATAGGTTTTAACTTCAGAAGAAGGAAACTATTAGAGAGCAGAATGGCCACATCAAACTCAGGCAGAGCAGGCTGGTCCTGCAGATGTCTGAGGCCAGCAGCAGCTGCTCCAGCTCCATACACCAGCCCACTGTGGCCTCACAGGTGCCTCTTATATCTGCTATTAAATACACTTTAAAATAACATAAAGGAAAAACATGTTTCACTTCAACTCAACACTGTATCAGAGCTGCCTGTTGACATATATATATGTATATATATATATGTATATGATCCCCTCATACGTGTCAAGTGGGATATGTCTGCCTGTCATATCAAACTGTTTGTAAAAGCTCCTCCCTCATAAACAGTGGCCAGTGTTTCATCACTGTCTCAGTGAAGACGGATGGGCTGTCAGTTTAGTGCCTGTTCAGACCTAGCTCCTGGGCTGAGAAGTGGCTGAAAAAGGCCAAGCCCATGTTTCCAGGCCTGCTCCTTTTACAGGGAGTAAGTCTCAGATGCCAGGTTGCTGCCAACGTCCTTGCAGCCAATGGCAGAGAGGCCAGTAAGTTCACATTAACTGCAGAGTGGAACTGCGCTGAACATCTGCTCATGAATGAGAGCACTGCCCACTAACTCAGCCAGTTGAGGCCCACTGATGAAAAATTCAACCTTCTCCTCGCTGGCACGCTTGTTTTGCACTATTCTCCTGAGCCCACAGAATTATATTAAGAGAATTTCCGAGCGGCCTGGTGTATCTGAGAGAACAGCTGGCGTCGAAAAGGGATCTGCCACTCGGTGAGAGCTGTGGGACTTCACATGGGATCTGCCTCTCCTGCAACATTTGTCCTTGAAGAAGAAATATCAGTTAAACACCAGGTAATAAGAGCAGCGCAGGGCTACAGCATGTGCTAAAGTGGACCCAGCATAACCAATGAACACACAAATCGATACGCAGTGGAGAGAAATGACACAGGGCAATGGTCACAATAAGTAGCTTCCTCTAGAGAGCCATTCACTAAAGCTGTCCTTTGTTTGGCTTGTTTAGCTCATTAGATGATTAAAGAGGTCTGCCCCAGTCCCACAATATTGAGTCAGACTAATCAGAAACAGAAGACTTTGTAAAGTGTGAGGAAATCACTCAATCATGATGTTTATTGGCTGCAATTATTTTCTTTATTTACTGTAGACCATAGCATGAAAAGGTTTGAAAACACAAGGGGCTTTACAAAGTCATTTTTAATCTGTAATAACTAAGAACCGCTAAATTAATACATATTTTAATACTGAACACTATTGCGTCAGTAATTTGTCATCCGTCCATGAGCAAATCTTACAAACACATTAACGTATGTTTGCACGCCCCTGTAAATAATATCACTTGTACATCTTTTGTTTAGTTTTTTTATTAGAGAGCAGCTTTGAAATCATAAAGCAAAGTATAAAAAGCCTATTGTATTTTCCGCAGTGACAAGCATTCATATCAAAGTGATGAAATAATCAGCCTGTTCAAAATCAAACATTTAGGGGAAGTGATGAGTCCTCACAAAACCTAAGAATAACACATTACCAAACCCTAATTTCACTTCTGCCTTTTGTGAAATACAGTTGACACATTTCTTGTTGTCAGCAAACAACAAACACAACATAACCACAATAAGGTGAGAGTTCCTCCCACATGGCTGGTAGAAAATCTCTGTAGACTTTATCACACACAAATGCCTGCTTTACTGTATGTAACCTCTATACTGTATATACTCTAATGGAACGTAGCACTAGTGGTCAGGGATTACATGCAGTAGTAAAAAAAGCTGCTCTCTTAATGCCATGACCGTGTTTGTAGCACAGAATAACCTAAGCAACTTTCTGACGTATTTGCCTCCTACAAGCCAGAAGTAGAAGGTAGTAAATGTTACTAAAGAGACCAAAAGGCCCAGCTTCACTTAAAGCTGTACTACCTGATTTCTTTTTACTTGCATTTAGGCAAAGATAATTATTTAGTTATTAGTTCAGCGTAACAGAAGTCATCTGAAAAAAGAGACTTTGAGGTCACCTGTGGGCTGTATTATATGGATTTTTGTTTTAGAGCGAGGGAAGGAGGGAGCTGTTCTACCAATCCCACGCTCTCATAGGACAGAAGCCCTCTGATTGGTCGATACATCCTTTATCTTTCCAGAACCAGGAATACTGTGAAGGAGCTGTTATTATATAAAATTCATATCTAATTCACTGTATTTATTTTAGAATTAAAAGCCAACTTCACATCTCTGTTATGTTATTTTAAAATCTCCTGGCGTGTGTACATACTTCCTGGTTTTTGTGAGACTGTGATAGAGGATTGGGAAGGAGAAGAATTAAGAAAGGGGAGTGGGGAGTCAAACTCAATTTTTTTAGACACGTCACTTTTACAGTCACAAAATCATGTATATAGGTGCGGCAGTGGCGCAGTGGATAAGGTGCTCGCCCTGCAACCAGGAGGGTATGATGTATAAAACAAATCTGTTGCCAAACTATAAGAAAAAATACTTATTTTTGTTAACTGTACATTATAAGTCAAGTACATAAAAATCCTAAAAAACAGAAATGTCATATTTGCTCCATTTGTGTGTGCAAGTACAAAGACCGTATAAGGCTAACAAATAGAATGCAGAGTCTAGATCCGATGTGTGAATATCATATCACTGCTGAAATTCAAAAGGATGTAGGAGAGAAGCTCATTTAACCAGTGACAAATGACAGCACTTTGTCTTCCTGACAAGAGTCCTCCTTCATCAAATCTCCAACTTCACCAGGAAATAGGAAATCACACATTAACGCCCTGACAAACAATTACAACCATGTCATTAACAGCAACCCTGGGCCTGGAACCATTAAGAAAACACAATGTGGCGCACTGTCGCGGCCATCACCGCAGACAGGATAGAGATGGAGAGACACACTTTAAAATATATTGCCAAATGTTGAGACAGAGGTAGACTGTTTAAACCGCTATAAAATATATCTAGAAATGTATGTAGTTATAAAATATGGAGAAACTGAAACCCATTATTCAAAAAATGTTCTGAATAATTTTAGGTGAATAAAAATTCCCTGCGCCACAAAAACTGCAGTTAGTGCCAGTGTAAAGCCTGGATAAATAATAATAATGCTTCGATTTTATACAGTACTTTTCAGGCCACTCAAAGGCGCTTTACAATTCCATCATTCATTCACTCCATACACTGTACTGGTGGTGGTAAACTACTTATATAGCCGCAGCTGACCTGGGACACAGTGAGGGAAGCGTGGCTGCCAGTTTGCGCCTATAGCCTCTCTGACCTCCTTTGAACACCAGTCACACAGCCACATTCACCCTGCAGGTTAAGTGTCTTGCCCAGGGTCACAAGGACAGTAGGCACTCGGGCAGGGATTCGTACCGGCAACCCTCTGATTGCAGGGCGAATGCTTACCCACTGCCACAGATAATAGCAACTTTTAAAAAAAAAAAACATTCACTATTTTTATTTATTTACTTATTTTCATTAATGTGTTTATTGTTTGTTTGCGCCGGAAACAGGCGTATTGTAAATATTCATTAGGAACATATTAAGACTTCTAGAAGATTCTATTTCATTCTTGTGTGTCAGGGCACAGTTCTATTGCTGTATTAAAAGTCACCATTTCCAAAGGCTTGTGTGTAAGTGATTTAATCAGAGTATCTTTTTTAATAGATCTCCCGGTGTCAGGAGAAAATGAAAAAGCTAGCTCTGGTAAATATGACTGCTTACTTCTAACACAAACATTGTTGACACCTAATGTAATTTAAGAAGGACACCAAAGTGAAGGCACACCGGGGTAATATAATGCTCTTAATGAGAATTCCTTCCAGCTTGAGACCTTGGCGAGATAGCCCTAATGCATGGCTTCTCTTTTTAATAAAATAATTGTTACAGTTATTAAAGATGAATCTCATCATAGTGGAGATGACAAAACAATTCATTACTAAAACCATGGCTTTAAATAGCTGCAAATGATGAATCTCCACCCCCCGCCTAGACTGGAAATACATGCACATATAAGAAGTAGGTAATTTTGTAGAAATATTCAATATAGGCTGACCCTGAATAAGAGACAATAGGAAGCAAACAGTTAAAAAGAATGGAAATACAAACTGTACCTCACCATTCAACTTATTACATTTCTCAAGCTCGTTTTTCCTGTACAGTTGAGTTTCCAAATAGTAGTTAGATGTCCGCACACTCCCGGTTTGGGCAATCAAACAGGAGAAACAAAGAGAAGCAAAACTATCAGTGCGTTCAATGAAAAAGGAAAGCTTCAATTACGTTCAATTAAAATTCTATCAAATCATTTTTAGTAAGTGGCCTGTAATAATATTAAAATGGTATTTTTGTTTATCTCCTTATTCACCTTCTTTCATAGTGACTTGTTGCTATAAATAAGAATGTATCTAGGCATGGGGGGAAATTTAATTTTTGTCTCACGCTTATTGTGGCCATCATAATTGCGATTAA
>JAVQKG010215822.1:0-10832 GCA_036025885.1 Hypseleotris bucephala
TTCAGGATCACATTTTACGAAAACTAGCTTTTTTACAAAACAAAGTCACGTTTTTATAAGATATGTTTCACATTATTATTACAAAAAATGAAGTTAAGTGAAGTCAAGTTTTTAAATTAATTGATATTACAATACTGGCCTTACATTACGTATACGTTTTAAGATATTTGGATGTGGTAAAAACTCCTTGAAATAGGGTATTAACTTCTGTGTCTCTTCAGGCCATCATCATCGTAGTGACTGTTGCCTTCGTCCAGGTCAGTACCATCACAATTAAAACAGCAAAACAAACATAAACACACTATTATTCAAATTCCCAAATGTCCTTTATCCGTTTCTGTCTGTAGGAATACCGCTCAGAGAAATCTTTAGCTGAACTGGGAAAACTAGTGCCTCCGGAATGTCACTGGTGAGTGGAGAGTAAATATTAATATTTATCAACATTCAAATTATACTCAAGTAAATAGTAGTCATCCAAAGAATCCCTCTTGGACGAGTAAAGTATTTTGAAAAAAATAAAATAAAAATCAAGTGCTGTTGTATTGATGTCAAATGCATTGAAAAAATCGAAACATAACGTGCAAATGCTAAACTAAGTGGAAATACACTGATGGTGCAGTAAAAATACTCCTACAAGTACGTTTTTTTTAGTTAAGGAAATTAGAATTTACAAACCCTGGACTAACCTAGGTTTAATGGTTCTAACCTTGATCCTATGTTCTGTCTCTAGTATAAGGGAGGGCAGCCTGGAGCAGAGGCTGGCCCGGGAGCTGGTTCCTGGAGACACAGTGTGTTTGTCAGTGGGAGAGAGGGTCCCAGCAGATCTCAGGCTCTTTGAGGTAACTTCTCTCGGAGTGGGTCATTGTCACAGTATCTTCCTGTGTAATTTATAATGCAATGTATTGATGTATATGGGATGAGTGTACTGACTATGCCAGCCTCAAGCCTTAATACTGTATATGGGGAGGGCTGTGTCAGGGAGGGCATCTGAAGTATCATTTTTAGGAATGCATTGATATACAGTCGGCAACTAACAATTATTTTGCTAAACGATTAATCTGTCAACAATTTGTTGATTACTAAATTGGTGATAATTTTAATAGTAGATTAATCACATTAGATTAATTGTTTCAGCCCTAATACAGCTCAATATGAGTATTGTCCTGTATAGAAAGCTGATGTTAACAGCTTAAAAAAAATAATTCAGAAACCAGTTTGAAAATATTTAGAAACCAGCCAAATAAAATTCAAGTTTAGAAAGAAAAACCAAACTTGAAAAGTCTCACATTTATTTACATTTAAAAGCAAATACCATATTTTTCCTTCCTTTTTTACTTTTTCTAAGCTTTTCAACTATTTACGATTGAAAAAGTATCCAGACCTGTCATGTTTTTCAGTGTGAGTGTTTGTCACTGTGTCCCTCAGGCCTCAGACCTGTCTGTGGATGAGTCCAGTCTAACCGGAGAGACCACGCCCTGCTCCAAAAACACCTCCCCTCCCACCAACGCCTCCAATGGAGACATCGCATCCAGACAAAATATCGCCTTCATGGGGACACTGGTCCGCTGTGGGAAAGCCAAGGTACCTTCATAACTGCACTTCTTCTATTTCTCTCGTACTACTGCATCTATAAATCTCCTCTTTGGTCTTCCTCAAGGCCTCCTGTCTGGCAGTTAAAAACTCTGCCTCACCCTGCTAACCATATATTCACTATCCCTCCTCTGTACATGTTCCATATTTACTATACTTACTCTGTACGTGTTCCATATATTCACCATTCCTCCTCTGTACAGCACTTAAAATCTGCTCCCATCCCTTCCTCCGAGTTCAAATCCCTTATATTTTTTTGTTTCAGGGGATTGTTATTGGAACAGGGGAGAACTCAGAGTTTGGAGAAGTCTTTAAGATGATGCAGGCAGAGGAGGTACGTGCTACAACCTAGTGTTAGATCTGAACAGACTGAAGGTGGTAAACTTCAGTCTGTCAGTCTTGCTCCTAACAGTATAAAATAAAAAGACCTTAAAACCTAGACCTGGTTCTTTGGTCCTGGTTTTGACTTTGTTAAGACCTGCTAGTCCCTGTTTACTCCTGGTTTAGATTTAATTTGGGTTGGTTTAGTCCTATTTTAAATCTGTCCTGAACTAATGTGTCCTGTGGTGTCCAGTCTCCCAAGACCCCTCTACAGAAGAGCATGGACTTGTTGGGGAAGCAGTTGTCTCTATACTCCTTTGGAATCATCGGTCAGTGTCTCCAAAGTTTAACCAAATTTAACTTAAAACTATCTTTGACTGTGTGTGTCTCTGTGTACAATGCTCTGTTTGTCCTCAGGGGTCATCATGTTGGTGGGATGGCTCCAGGGGAAGAAGATCCTGGACATGTTCACCATTGGAGTCAGGTCATTATTGTATTATACTCTGTTGGACAATGCTATAATTTCTGGTTTAGTTTAGCACTGGTTGCACCCCATTCACCTAAAATGGGTGCACCTGAATAACTAAATAGGTGCATTATAAATTTTAACTATACATTTCATGTTTCCCACAGTTTGGCGGTGGCTGCCATCCCCGAGGGTCTTCCCATTGTAGTGACTGTGACGCTGGCTCTGGGAGTGATGAGGATGGTGAAGAAGAGAGCCATCATCAAGAAACTGCCTATAGTCGAAACCTTAGGTCAGTTACTGTTTTTACAAGGGCTGCACAAGTTATTGCAAATTAGCCAATCAGTGCCACACATGTACGTCATACACTGCACAACAGGGCAGCCTGTGTCGGAGCGAATGTTTTATACGGCTCTCGTCTTTTTTAAATGACCTGAATATGTCAACAAGAAGAAGCTACAGACTCGTTCTACACTGTTGTCACCTCCGCACTTTCTATGATTGGTTAATTTTGAGCTATTCCCACCGCTAGTGTCCCCTTACTGCTCCCGGCGGCCACATTTTCAGACTAGTTTACTGTCTGGAATAGACATGGGACGAGACAGACTAACAATGCTAGCAGTAACTACAAACTTCTGAGGGAGACGCTGCAATTGAACATACAACACAAATTGCAAAAGTATCAGTATTGCTATATTCAACACAGTTATGCGTGTCTTCACAGGTTGCTGTAATGTGATATGTTCAGATAAAACTGGGACTTTGACTAAAAATGAGATGACAGTGACTCAAATCTTCACCTCTGATGGACTCCATGCAGAAGTATGTCCAGATCTAGACATATCTCAGACCTGGTTTAGTCCTGGTTAGGTATGTTTTTTTGTGTTGTAGGTGACTGGTGTGGGGTATAACGGATCTGGCAATGTGTTCTTGGATGGGGAGATTATCCACGGCTTTGCCTGTCCCTCTATCAGCAGAATCATAGAGGTAACGTATTCACAAATCCACAACTATCAGTCTGGTCCTTGTTTAAACCTGGTTTAGTCCAGTTTTAGTTCTGATTGAGTTTGGTTGTGTTGCAGGTGGGTTGTGTGTGTAATGACTCTGTGATCAGGAACCACACTCTCCTGGGTCGACCAACAGAGGGTGCTCTCATTGCTTTGGCCATGAAGGTAACACAATAGCAATCTTCGCAGATTAGCATCATATTACCTTCATCTCACCATACCATACTTCACATGTACTGTATATTCTCTCTCAGATGGATCTGGAGTCCCTGCAGCAGGAGTTTGTGAGAGTCGAGGAGCATCCATTCAGCTCAGAGCAAAAGTGGATGGCAGTCCGCTGTGTCCACCGCACGCAACAGGTTGGTACCATTCATTTTGAGGGAGAATAAAACTAAAAACATTAAATAGGTGGTCTTTAAGAAAAGCACAAATCTGCTGTTATTGACAAAATGTCTGTTGGCTGACATTTTGCGCCACCAGTTGAGGGTTTGTTCATGTGATATTTGGAGTTAATGCAAATGCAAAAAAGTATTGCGTTCTTCTTGTTTGTGGGACCGCGTGTTCAAACCCTGATATTGTTTTTTCTAACTCCAGAAGTGTGTGTGTTTTAGGATAAATCGGGTCAGTACTTTGTGAAGGGAGCGTTCGAGCAGGTGATCCGATTCTGTACCTCGTACCTGAGCCGCGGCTCCACTCTCCCTCTCACCCACCAACAGAGGGAGCTCTACCAACAACAGATCAGCTACATGGGCTCAGCTGGACTCAGAGGTCAGTGCAGACATGTGTCTAAACCAGGATGTAGACTTGAATACTTTAGTCCTGGGTTAGCCATGGTTTTGACCTTACCCTCCTCACTCTCCTCTATAGTCCTAGCGTTCGCGTCCGGTCCGGACCTGGGGTCCCTCACCTTCCTCGGCCTCGTGGGGATGCTGGACCCTCCTCGCTCGGGGGTGAAGGATGCAGTCATGACCCTCATCAGTTCTGGGGTGGCTGTGAAGATGATCACTGGAGACTCTCAAGAAACTGCTGTGTCTATAGGTCTTTACTTTTCATTTTTACTATTTAAACACTTACAGTTAAAGGATGTAACTACAGTTTTTGTCTATGAGTGTGTATCTCCAAGCATGGCTTAGACCTAATGAAGTTCTAGTTTCTTACTTCTGTATAAATGTCACTGCAAATAAGGAATATCAACATTAGTTAAAATGACTTGTATTCATATAATGTATATTTTTTTTAAAAAGACCAAACTTTTACAAAAAATTACTAAACAAGACTGAAATTGGGGTGACTTAGGTCCCAATTGTGGGTCCCCTGAGAAAGGGTTCCTTGCAGTGTAGTCCTGGTTCAGTCCCTCTCTTCTCTGATTTACAGCCAGTCGTCTGGGGCTGTACTCTAAAGGCTCCCAGTGTCTGTCTGGAGATGAGGTGGACCAGCTCGACCTACAGCAGCTCTCTCAGATCGTCCCCAGGGTCAGACCCCAAATATTTTCTATGATCGTTGTTGTTAATGATTGGGTTGATGCAGTATTTCCCACAGATTTCCTTTACAACTTTTGGTTCACTGGCGATTTGTTGTTAATTTTCTCATTAAATGCAGCAGAAACGGATCAGAAAGATCAAGCCTGACTTAGAACTGGTTTAATCTCTGTATAGATCTTTATCACTCCATCTACTGGCAAAGACTTGACTTAGACCTGGTTTTGTTTAATTCTGTCTACTGGCCCAGGCCTGACTTTGCTTGGCTCTAGTGAAAACAGCCTTCAATTTAAAGACATGGAGTTACCTCACACTGACAGAGAGTACCAAGGATTTTATGTCAGTTTGTGTTTCATGTTGATAGGTCCAATAATTGCAGAGTTATTAACTATAAAACACACCAAAATATAAAATTTTGACCATGTACTGTATTCTGTGTATATGTCTAGATTGCCGTGTTCTACAGAGCCAGCCCCAGGCACAAACTCAAGATCGTCAAGGTGAGGATACCTAACCTAGTTTACTCTTATAGTCCTGGTTTCACTGCTCATTTTGGTTGTGGCTAAAGACATTAAGTTAGTTGGTGTGAGAGAAGAGAATGCAGAGGTTAGGGTTAGATGTAGGCATGCAGGTGTCAAGGGGCATGCACAGATGAGAGATAGTGAACATATGGGACATGTACAAAGGGGGAATAGTGAATATATGGGACATTACAGAGGAGGAATTGTGAATATATAGGACATGTACAGATGAGGGATAGTGAATATATGGGACATTACAGGGGAGGAATAGTGAATATATGGGACATGTACAGAGGAGGGATAGTGAATATATGGGACATTACAGGGGAAGAATAGTGAAGATATGGGACAGAAGAAAAAGAGGACCTACAATTGGTTGACATGAGAGCAGAATTTTTGCTGCTCCATTCTGGTTAAATACTCATTAAGTTTTAGTTTAGTCCTGTTTTAGTTGTAGTGTAGACCTGTTTTTTCATGGTCTTTTCTTCTTCCATTCCTCTTTAGTCCTTACAGAACATCGGTGCAGTGGTAGCGATGACTGGAGATGGTGTGAACGATGCTGTGGCTCTGAAAGCAGCAGACATCGGAGTGGCCATGGGTCGAACCGGGACTGATGTCTGCAAAGAGGCTGCAGACATGATCCTGGTCGATGATGACTTCCAGACCATCATGTAAGACCTGGTTTAGTCCTAGTTTACTTCTAGCTTAGTCCTGGTTTAGTCCTGGTTTAGTTTTGTCTACTAACCCAGGTTAAGTATTGGGTTAGGCCTGGTTTAGCACGGGTTTTGTCCTGGTACAGTTCTAGTTTAGTTGTGGTTTAGTCCCAGATTCTAGGTTTATGGCCATTTTAACTTGGTTTTGTCTGTTTCAGGTCTGCCATTGAGGAGGGAAAAGGTATCTACAACAACATCAAGAACTTCGTCCGCTTCCAGCTTAGCACGTAAGTTATATGATGTGTTAAAAGCAGGAAAAATGGGCAAGTTTTAAGAGTTTGAGTGAGTTGGTCGGGTTAAACTGGTAAAGCGGCAGGTGAAGGAACTTTGGTGAACTGGTGACAGGTGAAGGGACAGTGGTGAACCGGCGACAAGTGAAAGAATAATGGTGAACTGGTGACAGGTAAAGGGACAGTGTTGAACCAGTGATGGGTGAAAGAATAATGGTGTGCTGGCGACAGGTAAAGGGACAATGGTGAACCGGCGACAGGTGAAGGGATAGTGGTGAACCGGCAACAGGTGAAGGGACAGTGGTGAACCAGTGACAGGTGAAGGGACAATGGTGAACCGGTGACAGGTGAAGGGATAGTGGTGAACCGGCGACAGGTGAAGGGACAGTGGTGAACCGGTGACAGGTGAAGGGACAGTGGTGAACCGGCAACAGGTGAAGGGACAGTGGTGAACCGGGGACAGGGGAAGGGACAGTGGTGAACCGGCGACAAGTGAAGGGGCAATGGTGAACCGGCGACAGGTAAAAGGACAGTGGTGAACCGACTACAGGTGAAAGAATAATGGTGAACTGGCGACAGGTGAAGGGACAGTGGTGAACCAGCGACATGTGAAAGAATAATGGTGAACTGGCGACAATTGAAAGGACAGTGGTGAACCGGCGACAGGTGAAGGGACAGTGGTGAACCGACTACAGGTGAAGAGACAATGGTGAACCGACTACAGGTGAAAGAATAGTGGTGAACCGACAACAGGTGACAGTGGTGAACCGACTACAGGTAAAAGAATAGTGGTGAACTGGTGACAGGTGAAAGGACAGTGGTGAACCGGCGACAGGTGAAAGGACAGTGGTGAACAGGCGACAGGTGAAAGAATAATGGTGAACTGGCGACAATTGAAAGGACAGTGGTGAACAGGCGACATGTGAAGGGGACAGTGGTGCACCGATGACAGGAGACAGTACTTTGGTGTAGGGGCAGTGTGGACTAAAGGCTAGATTTCAGAATACTCCGTTGGCTGTATATTAGGCAGGTGCTCATGATGTTATGGGTAAATTTCACAGAAGACACAGAATGGCCAGAACATTGGCAGAGTAGTTAGCCCTCCTGTTTCCTCTCAGCAGCACGTCTGACTGAACTACTGGATTTCAGGTCAGCGTCTTTGTGCGATGGGCCTAGCTTCAATTTCTGCCCAGTCATCGTTCTCAGAATAACCTTGTCTGTGTATTGCCCGCATGACGTACTGCTGTGTACTGAAACTTCATGACAATACACTCATTCTACAAAAACAATAATGTTTATCAGCTGTCTGGGATCTGTAACTCCTCACTAAGAATACACTCCATTCACTCGGTTTCTATGAATTTTTCTCAAACCCTTTTCTTTGGATTATTTATTCAGTTACATCCATTTATTATAGAACCCCAAAGGACATTTACAGTCCTTAATATTGAGTTCATTCATTACTTTTTGTCCACTTTTGTGCGTCAGAGTTGGCAGGTAATTGGAGCCTATTTCAGCTACTCTTAAAGGCCCTGGGTGGGGGTGTAGATTTTCCATTTCACCTATGACGTTGGGCAGTGGGAGGAAGAGGAGAGAATCCACAGTAATGATGGGTGTACACTGCACTATTCCTAAAAAATCATCAATGTTCAAAAACAATAGTTGTACGGTGAGACGATAAAGATTAGAGCCAAATAAAGCAAACCGATATTTTTGAATGGTTGGGAGAAGAGCCTTTACAGTCTCGAGTGACCATTGACCAATAGGATTGCACCAAGAAATCATGTAACCAGAGCATAACAACACAACAGTAAATTGATCTATTAGCGCTTTTCACACAGCGTTTCGAGACAAAGCGTTGGCAACAGCCCCCTCATGTTCTGAGTATATAGTTGGTTCGTCAGCTGTGTGAATTGAATCTGTTTATTTTTCCTCAGATCCATTGCAGCTCTGACCCTCATCTGTTTGGCCACTCTGATGAACTTCCCAAACCCCCTGAATGCCATGCAGATACTCTGGATCAACATCATCATGGACGGACCGCCGGCCCAGAGGTACTGTGGAAAATCTACTCAGGCACCATGGGAAATGTAGGCCCAATACAACTACTACATCTACTCAGACACCGTGGGAAATACAGCATCTAATTAGGCATCATGGGAAAAGTTGTCCTGACTACTACGGATGCACCAATTGGAAAATTTTAAAAAGTATTTTTAAATAAAGGAAAGGAAAGAAAGAAATCATCATGGAAATTATTGCTATTTTTATTTATTTATAATTTAGTAAGAACATTTGGCTTTTATTTATCTGTCTTTACCTAAATATTAGGAATGCACTGGTACCGGATCGGATATCCGTGCTGATCCAGGCCTTTCAGCTGGATTGGTAAATGTGGCTGATACTGGAACCGATATAATTTATTACACGTTTTCCTAATTATGAGTACATCAATAAAGTGGCAAATTATATTACACTGTAACTCAGAAAAAAAGAAAAGTTAGACATTTTTAGGATAATTTGGTATTAGTTCTATCATATTTTTGTTTGGTTGCATTAGTATCAGTGAATATCGAGTATCGGTCGATCTGCAAAGCCCAAATATCAGGATCAGGACTAAAAAAAATCTGGATCGGTGCATCTCTACAAAATATTAGTAGATTTATTCTTTTTTGCACCAAAGGTTTATCTCTGTTTAACCCATATCCATCAGCCTTGTGAATATCAGTCGATGCAGCCCTACTTACAATATCTCCAGATGCATCATGGGAAATGTAGTCCACTGACAACATTCTCCTGACTTGTTCTAGTATATACCTCTGTAGTGATCATAAAATACATGTCTACCGTGTGTGTTCAGTCTGGGTGTGGAGCCGGTGGACCAGGATGTGATCAGAAAACCTCCTCGTAACGTCAGAGACAGCATCATCACACGCAGTCTGATCGTCAAGGTCCTGGTGTCAGCGCTCATTATAGTCTGTGGAACTCTCTTTGTCTTCTGGAGAGAGGTAATGCAAACACTCACTCACTGTTGACATGGCATTATACTTTGATTAACTGTATTCAGAGTGGGGCTGCTGTTTAGCTCAGTAGGTAGAGCGTGCGGCCCATATGCAAAGCCATCAGAGCTTGCCCCATCGTTTTGAGTTCGAATCCGGCTCACGTCAATTTGCCAGATTTCTCTCCCCACTCTTCTCCCTGATTTCCTGTCAGTTTACTGTCCTATCAAATAAAGCCAAAAAATACCCTTTAAAAAAAAACTGTATTCAGAGTGAGCTCATACTCCAGATAGGATGTTTACATGTGCTGCTGGATATACAAAGCGTACACTACGGTGAACTGTATGCTTTCTGTTTAGTCCCAGCTTTCATTGCCAGTGTAGCTAGGCCTGTTTATGATTGCTTCAGAAAATATGTCGATAGTTGATCATATTGAGCTGACCATTTTATGCCACTGATACGCCAGTGTTTTCCCTACCATTATAAAAGGGGGGGGCGCTCCCTCCTCCAATGGCACCCCTGAATTTTAGGCTAGATACTTTTTATTTTTTTTATATAGAGGCGACATAATAGGGCTCAGCATATTAATACATTATAATTGTGTTTCTGTGTTATAAATCTACAGTAGTTTATCAAAAGTCAGAGTGCATATTTCATTTTCTGTAACAATCAAATTCATCACCCCCCCTAGACTAAAACCCCAGGGGAAACACTGTACACTGATCCTAGAGCATGATAATCCCAGTTTATACCCTTTTCAGTATCATGATTTTTTTTTTATACGTACATAGACACTGTCAAAAACAACAAGGTAGATTGCATTAGACATACAAGATGCTATGTCTCTATCAGTGAGCCTCAGGGAAGCCAGCGGGTGTGGAGAGTGAAGGAATAATGTCATGTAAAGCTCTTAATTGCTTTGTGTTTATTACAAAGCAAACCTTAAATGCAACTGACTGATGAAACCAGAGCTGTACAGTAACTGGAAACAGTAATCAGTGATACCTACACTGTGTTTGTTTATGTGTTCAGCTCCAGGATAATGTCATCACGCCCAGAGACACCACCATGACCTTCACCTGCTTCGTCTTCTTTGACATGTTCAACGCTCTCAGCTCTCGCTCACAGGTAAAACCACCAAAACCAGGTCCAAACCAGGACTAAACCAGGACTGAGGAGCTTGTACTGGCATTAAGATGGGACTAAACGAGGTCTAAATCAGGTCTAAACTTTACTTCAAAGACCTCTGATAGAAAGAAACTCAATCGGGTATAAAGTAGGACTGATGAGCTTGTACTGGGACTAAACAAGGACTGGGGAGAGGTTAAGTTCTGGGGTGTAAGTGTCAAAATAAATGTCTGCATAAGTGCGTATAGGTGAAACTCAGAAAAATTAGAATATCATGCAAAAGTTCATTTATTTCAGTAATTCAACTTAAAAGGTGAAACTAATGTATGATATAGACTCATTAAAATGTAAAGCGAGATATTTCAAGTCTTTATTTGTT
>JAVQKG010215833.1:0-11237 GCA_036025885.1 Hypseleotris bucephala
AGCTAGTTTGAATTTAGTCAAACACTAAAGTTAGAGACGTATAACTTTGATTAAAGCTCTGCAAACACAAAGAACAAGATAGTGGCTGCAGTTACGCTACTGGCCACTAGAGGCAGAAAAATATATCCATTTCTTACATATTGCGCCTTTAAAGGGGAACCTCAAAACCACTCAAAATTAGTTTTCTAAGCCATTCGTACATTTTTAAGTAATTTTATAATCACTTGTCAAATATCTACATCTTGAAACCAGAAAGAAAAGATGTGAGCAGCCAACAACAAATTATAAAATGATTGGAGGAACCTGCCTGTTCTTCATAAACTAAAAAAAAAGTATTGAATTCAAAGGCAAAGTGTGGTGAATTTATGTCTGTTTCCTACATCTATGCCTCTAACAGGCCCACATAAAATACAGCTTAAGGTAAGTTTATTGTTGACCAATGTTATATAAACAGTCCAATTTGACAATGGTTAAGAAGTAAAGAGGCCCGTTTCTAATTAGGTTGCTTTTTGCTTGCTCATAATTAACTGCTTTGAGAGCCTTCCATCCTTTCAAAAGGAAAGGTCTGTGTCCATTGATCATGTCTGACTTTAGAAGCTCTTTAGACCTTTTTGTCCATTTTTGTGTTGTTGTGTAAAAGGGACTGTTTTTCTTTTTGTGATCAAAGGTTTAAATACTGAAAAGCCATGTTGTACGTCTCAATAATCTATGAATGACTTGAATAATTAAGAGGATTGTATGGTCTTTGTGAACTGAATCTGGGATAAGCCAAGGCTTTTAGAGTAACCACAGAGAACATTTTTAGTATATTATAACAAGGGGTTTATTTGGGTAAATACATGTCCTGAGGTCAAACAGAGCCAGAAGACTATACAATATAAAGAAAAAACTGTTAATATGATCCACTTTTGTTCCCCTTTTTTCAATCTGACAAGGGAAATGATATCAGCATGTGCCCACAAGGATTAGAAACACAAGAATAATTTGAACTGGTTCAGGAGCGCTGTAAAAACTGCATTATTGTAAACAATTGTATTATTTTTACAACATTAAACTGAAATGAGCAGAAACAGAATACAACCATTTATTTTTTTACGAGGATTTTTACAAGGATTTCATCATAGTTAGAATTGTACGAAATGAAGAAGTAGCACTGTAGAAATCGAAGGCTTATGCAAAAGCTGAATTGAATTAAAAGCTTATGGAAGATTTTCAGTGGGAGATAATATAGTCGTGATGGCTTTCTGGCTTCCGTGTTGACTGTTTGAGATTGTGTGTATTTGTGCATGCATGCATTTGAATGTTTTGTTCCAGAGAGCCTCTGTATACCTCCTCGCCTCTGTCCCTGTTGATTGACACTTGTGCCTTCTAGTGGCCATCTGCTTCTTGTTTATGTTGTCTGGACTGCAGCTGGTGTAAGCATGCAGTAAATCAGGTAAATTGTTAAAGAGTCTATGTTTGGCCCAGCACCTCATCTGTGTGGTAGCTGAAATGGACTCAGGGTGGCCTTCTGTGTGTCTATCCTTTGGCTTCTTTTTTAGTTGCTCACTTTAAATTTTCTCCAGAGAAAGAATGTGAAAGTGAATGTTTACCTGTCAATGCCTGTGCCAGCTTTGTGGCCAACTAAGTATTATACAACCTTTCCGTAAGACTCAAGCTAGCTTGGGCCAGCGCCTTATCAGTGTGATAATTCAAATGGACTCAGAGGTGGCCTCATATTGCATTCTGACTGTGTCTAGTGCAGATATGTAACACTATCAGTTAACATAATTTGCTATTACTATACAATAAATATTTGAACACCTTTCCCTTGGGATGTTGGTTGTCGGCATAGTAATACATTTGAAGACCTGTCAGGTGCAACAAATGTCTTTATGATGCTAAATGAATGTGAAAGCTGGGCTAAACATTCACATTAAAAATATGATTCACATTTATGATCAACCATGTGGTGATAGTGAGTCAACATATTGATGCTGACATTTCATTCACAGAAATAATTGCAGCGCATGATCGGGCATTTATGGAGATGATTTTTACATGAATAATGCAAAAAAGCCTGATAGGGGACCCACTGTTTCAAAAACAGTATCAGTGATGTAGACCAGATCTGTACAGCATTAACAGATGGGAAAGTGTTGTTGCCACTGTATAACGTTTCCACATTTATCATTGTCACTGTTAAAAGCCAAAAAGAGGATTGAAATAAGGAATTTCAGGCTTCAGGGTTAAAGGCTATAAACTGTCAGTCTAGCAAAACCACATGGTAATCTGTGCAAATGGAGTTTCCACATATGTCTAATGCCCATGCCATTGTGATCTGCTTTGCCGTTTTTTCCACTGCAAGAAACAGTATTTGGTTTTCAAAGAAGTATTTAATTTGACTAAAAACAGAATAATAATAACAACTAACCTTTATCTAAACCAAGAGACAAAATAGGAATACAGAAAATGCGTCTCAATATTAACAACAAAACCAGGACTAGGACTAAACCAGATCTAAATAATAGCCTAGCCACTTCTAAACAAGGACTAAACCATTACAAAAAGCCAGGTCTTAACTGTGCCAATTCTAGTTAAATTTAGTTATGTTAAACTGTGTCTAAAACTCTAAACCTGGGCTAACCTTTGGTCTGCACATCATATTCAACAAAGCATTAAAACAGAAAGAAAGTGTCCCTAAATCGCACTAAACTGCCAAAGATTTCTGAGAGGCACTAGAAAAAGTCCATGCACCCCTTTAACAGCCTTACCACCATCTGAGAACCCCAGCTCTATATCCCTGCAAAAATACTATTCAGTTTTCAGACACACTGATGCTCAAATTTCCCAAACCTCTTTTTGTATGTACTACGCTGATTGGGATGAACTCAGTCAGGACCCAAGATGAGAGCAGTCCCAGAGCCTCACATGCCCAGATCCTCCTTGCCACTTGAAAAAATCCACTGCTATTCGCTTGGCCATTTCACTGAGCTGCTGATAACATGCACTCTTTGTACCTCTTTTAGACTTGATTTCTCATAAAATAGCCCCATTGTCCCATGCTTTTAGACTGTCATTGATGTTGAGTTTATGTCAGTATGTAAAAAGCAGGTTGATTGAACTCTTATTCCAAGTATTGCAATCACACTGTCATATTTTCCATAGCGAAGAGCAGCTTGTAACAGGCCCATATCAAATTCAAGTGGCAGTACTTGTATACTATTGGGAGTAATGCCCGGCACATCGGCTTGTCTTCACTGTTTGCAAAAGAGGTCCAACCAGATCCCAAATGCTTTCAGAGGTGGTTGAAAAATGTTTGTTCTGGCTTCCGATGCTCAATTATATTCAAGTGGTTTTCTTAGAACGTTAGATGTGTGCTGGTGAAGACACTGAGCATGTCCTTTTTCAGTATTCAACCACATCAATCTATTTTTAAATTGTTTGTCATTTTATGTGTGAGAAATAAGTAATTGTTGTCTTCCAAGCAATAAAACATTATCAAATGGGAAACTGAACAAATATATCTGTGAGACAAATAACCAATGATATAAGGATGTACTCTGGCTAGCCACATTAACTTTTGCCCTCTCCAGATTAATAAGGATGCACCTGGCGGAGGTCTGCGAATGCGTTCTAGTTCTTTGTGGAATTGGTTTCCTCACAAAACATTTGTTATTAAACTAGTTCAAATTTACAGTTTGGTCTTGAGGTTTAGTCTTTTAGAAAAGTTTTATAGTGTCATTTGCTACTTTGTTATTGAGAAGAAGTGAGACTGAAATAATCAGCAACAAACAGTAAAGTCTTTGAAGAGAGAGCTTGGGGTTTCAGTTGTTTATCACAGGATATCCAACAAACACCCAAATTTCTTGAGACTTTGAACTTCGATGTTGTCTATAAACAAAATGAGAAAAATAGATCAAATGGTGACTTCAAAATTTAATTGAAGCAAATAATCTTTCATGCAAAACTGTGTAAAAAGGAATTCTCTTCTCCAGCTCTGTCCTCCCAGTGTTACTGTTGTTTCTTTTCCCATACTCTGTCTTCCTCCCACCATCCATAAACACAAATTGTTTGGAGAATGGTGACTGCAACTAAAATTAATATGATGGTAAATGGATGTCTGTCAGTTTCTGGCCGGCAATTAACGTTCTAATGTCCATGGTGTATTCCGTGTAAGGTGCATATTTAGGATTTGTCCATTTTCTCCTAAATGATTACAGAATATGTGCAAAGATATATAAATGAATGAGTACACTATTGAAAACATTTTTATTCAAGTGCTCGGGTGTATGCCAGAAAAAGTGACTTGATTAACCTGACCTTTTCTGTGAGAATAGAAATATATCATTATTGATTAATACAGAAATCCTAATAGAGGTTTCAGAGGCCAGATTTTGAAACTATATCCTTTTTGCGTCACTCTTGGCACTGGTCTGTGGGGAGTGCTCATTATTTCTACCTATCATTTTTATTAATTAATGTTGATGAGCTTATTTTCCTCACACTATCAAATGAGATCAATGGCCACAGCTCTGTTGGCATGGTGCGCTTAAGCAGTGACAGTGTTTGATGACGAAGGAGCATCGAGGAGCATATCATAGCCACCCAATGCGCCCGGTGCTTGGCCTTCCCCTCCATTAGCATTTTATTTCTGTCATGCACTATTGTGATAAGCCCACATCTTCCCAGTATAGCTTTAGTCAAAGGCCGACAGCTCATTCAACAGAGAAATGGCAAATGCTTGTTAATGTGCGGGGGTTAGTGGGTTGGAAAAAAGCAAACAGGTGTAACTCAACTACCTGTAGCTTTGAATGCTGTGCTCATTATAGAAATTCAGGCATAGACTTCTTTGAAATATGAAGATGTGCATGCCAGCTACATTAGAGATACATCATGCATTCTCCACAAAAGCAAATGAAAGGCTTTTAAACAGCTATATTCAGATACTCTTTGAAGTATGCACTGCAAATGTTGGGAGTGCGCTATTATATCGATATTTACCATTTCTGTGCCTTTTACATTGATCTAAGGTCTTCCATTCAATCCCAGCTTTTAGATTGTAAGTGCTTTGCTATTGTCTGTTGTCCGTGTGGTGGCAATTGCGGATCTATATTTTTATATGATGAGCAGCAAGACGCCATGCTCACCAGGGTTTGGTGGTGGTTGACATTTTTCCTGTCACGACATCGAGTTCAGGCCAAAACTAAGTCACAGGACTCCCCCAGACGCCCCCCACCGACCATCCCAACCCCATCCACAGCCGGGAACCTCTCTGACAGGACCGGCGCTGGGATGTGTCTTTTTAAAGGATTCAATTAGTGCAGTTGAAGAAGTGGAAGCATGCCCCGCTGACTGCCCTCACATTCAAGAAAAATTGTAGAAACATGGAATACTGCTACTGGCCAAATAAATCTATCAATAAATTCATATGGCGCTATTCAGTCACACCATAGATTCCTGATTGAAAGATACCTTTGGTAGCCACTGTTGCCCAGAGGCAGAATGACAGACATGGCATCACCAAAGTCCTCTCCACTCTCTGCTGCCTTACTTTTTTGTGCCTATCTGGCTCTTCTTTCATCCTTTCCTTCACTCCTTTTTTGTGTCCACTTATTCTCCTCTGTCTCCACTCACCACCGCATCCAGACATCCAGTGGGCTTGTCCTCATTAATCAAGTCAGTAGGCTTTTAGTTACTGTGGTAAGACTACTTCACCTCACTCAAACCTGCTCCACTGTACTCCAATGTACTTCTTATTGAGTTAACAGAGGGTTGGATTTTAAAGTAATTTAGGAATATTGAGGAAGACGCATCAATGTTTGAAATTAATCAGAAAAAAATCAATGTTCAAAGTCCTAGTTACCTTGACTTGAATGAACCAGAAATAAACTAGTAACCCAGAGCTACAATGACTCAACCAAAACTAAACCAGAATAAAACCAGGTCTAAAACTAACACTAAGAATACTATTCAGAGATGTTGAAGTAAATTGATTCTAGCCCATCCATATCTGACAAACTCGCTTTGGACCACAGTATTTCTTCACTTCTGTGTAATCCTTCTAGCTATCTTTTTGCCTGTCTGTCTGGGTTCTCCACTGTCTGCCAGTCTGACCTGTAGGACGGCCATGCACCAGCGAGCTTTAATGAGGCTTAAAGGACAGCGATTTTGACATACAGTTTAGCTATCCTTCTACCTCAGTCCTGCATATGCACCTTTAGGCTACTGGTTTAGTTGCTATCGAGAAAAGCATGAGAGGTATGGTCTTAACCTTGGGGCGTTGCACCTGCTAATCATAAGTGACAGGTCTATCAATGCTCCAATCTACACCATGTCACAAGAAATCAATAATTTGATGAGTGAGGGGTGCAGTTTACCTACGATGTAGATGAAAGGGTTAAACAGGTCCATCAAAGGATTAATGTAAAGAGGCAAGATATATAGATATAGTATTATCCAAGATCATTTTGGGTTAAGTTTTTCTCTAGAACAAGTTTAACAAAAAGGTACATGTAATTAAAACTATAGGCTGAACATTTAAACCATACTCACTGACCAGTCTATGAAGGAGCCCTACTTATCTGCTTGTGAACTCAAAAAGCTATCCAGACTCACATTGCATCAGGACAATTTAGTTCAAAGCAAGCAAGCATCCAAATGAAAAAGAAAGGTGATTTAAGTGACTTTGAACATTGCATGGTTGTTGGGCCAGGTGGAGTATTTCAGATACTGTATATTGCTAGTTAACTACTGCAATTTGCACATAAAAACATATGTATGTGTCGTGACACAGTGGATAATTAAACCCGATTAATAAGGCACCCGCAATTTAGACCAGTTAACTTGAAAACAACGCCACCCTGAAATGGCTCAGGAAAACCTAGAAGAACACAAAGGTAAGTTTGATTTGAAGGGGAACAGAGACAAGGGACATATTTATTAAAGTGCATTTTCTGACAATTTAATGTACAAAATGCTTTATTTGATTTTAAAACTCCATAATATAATATTCTAATTAATATCAATTTGCACACACATACTTACATCCACGCACATTCACACTAGCACACACACCATTTAAGATACCATAACGTATCCAACCCTTTGACAAATTGGTTTGTAAACAATGTACAGCAGTAACAGTCCTTGACCTAGATCTACAACGCTAAATCCAAATGCCTGTGGAAACTACCTTGACTGGATAACCGGGCTACCAGGAGGAGCCGGCTGGAGGCGCTGTTGTAACGGGCCAAGCAGGCCGCTAGGCCACTAGGTCAGTCTAATAGTTTTTGAGTCGACAACGCAGTTGAGACGGCAAATAATCAGTTCGATGCGAAGTCCGAGCCGAAGAGGGAGAATTCTTCACCAAAATAGTGTAGGCCTATGCCTCGAAGTAGGACTCGGAGGGGACAGGGCTGGACCAAAAGCCCACGGAAGCTCCAAACACACGGGACAGACTGGACCAGATTTGGAAGGTCAACCAAAAGGGGAGGCTGAGACAGACCCTACAAAGAGCATAATTAATTTAGATGACGGATTGATATTTGTAATTATGTTGTGGCGCTTAGGCCGTAGGCCTACTTACCAGGTGCAGCGCTACGACGTGCACGCACCCCAGGACGCAGATCGACGAGAGGCCCAGAAGCACGGTGGGCCTCGGCCCGGCTGGACAACAACAAACAACGCTTAAGACCAAGCAACAATACACAAAAACAAGGAGCATGAATGAAGCGCTTACCAATGCAGGCCTTGGCGAGAGCGCACACAGAAGCCCAATCTCCGTGGCAGCGTGAAGCCACCCCAAACGCCCACAATCTGCAATGACGGAGTGTAAGCCAAAAACACGGATTTATGAATGAATGAGCGACCAGATTACTCATATTGTGCGCGATGACACGCGCACTGTCACCGGGCACGGAGGCCTTTTTTGCGGCGGTGACAGGGCTTTCGGTGGCGGAGGACTTTGAGGCACGCTTGTGGCCGCGGACTCTGATTCAGAGTGGCGTGGAGGCTGACGACGTCAGAGGTGGGCAAAACGAGAGCACAGGTAGGGAGCCTCCCTAAATAAGTTTTCGGGGTGTGAGCAATTGGCTGGCCAGCGGATGTGCGTGTACCACTACATATGGTTTACAAATAAGGGTTTGAAAAAGACACAATTGCAGTATTAGTAAGCAGCGGTGGGCCAAAATGCAAAAACAAGTGGAAAGAAAGACAATATTCGCACTACATCAAGGTCTCCAGAAGACAAAACATGAAGCAGGCGGCCTATAGCTGGAGTGCCTCTATTTAAGTCAGACAGTCTACCTAATTAAGTGGACAGTGTGCGTAAAGATAGAAGTTTAACTTGTTTACCATAAAATCAATATAAAAAGCTGGATGAACAGACAAGCCCACCAAAAAAAGCTCCTCTCCCCCTTGAATGTCACGACAAGAGACGGTCTGTGAGATAGGTGCAAGCCACTCCAGGCATGTAGTCTCAGGTGGACTGTACGAATTCTTGTTTTTTTTTTTTTTCAGACAATTCGAACTGTCAGCCTGGCCAGATCCCACATTTACATAGTGTTGTCAGGTATAAAACAGAATACCATTGTGGAATTAGGTTACTTCCCCCACTGTTTATCAGACTGGGCAACTGACAAGTTTAAAGACCCAATGGCTTTGACTAAAACTAAAATTGCATTGCCCTCTAGATATTGACAAATTAACATATTGTTGTGTTTCACTTCTGTTCTGCTAATGCGTCATCTCACATTATAATGCATGTAGTGCCTGATGTCTTTATCTGAACAGATTAAATGATGGCTTTACCTTAACCATAAATATAATGTTAAATACAATTATCTAATAGGTACCTTAAGACAATGAATAAACACTCATTGTTGTTGTAAAATTAAGCCCCAGTGGTCAAGGTCTCCACTTTGAACCTAGCTGTTATTACGGTCAGATTTATAATTCTATCTGTCTTATGGTGTTCAATAGTCCAGTTGATGAAGTGTTGAGACCAGTGAAGCAGGGGTCAATAGGTTGTGTGCAACATGCTTTATGTAGGTGTAAATTGCTGTTTAACTTTGATAGACCTTGTGATGGATCCACAATTCAATAAAGCCTTTGGGTACATGTGTGGTTGTATATTGGTTTTGGATGTGGGTAAAGTCAGTGATTTAGAAGAATGTGGATGTCTTAATTGCTAGAGATGACTAAAACAATGGGTGAATAAATTACATTAAGCAAATGGGTTTTATCTGTATCAAGACAAAAGGCACGGAGAATTTAAGTAATACTCTGCATTGTAGCTCTTGACTCCATCTAGTGGTAAGTAAACCTTTTCACTATCAGCAAGAAGGTAATTTTTTCTTGGGATTCATTGATGATGTTAAGTTAGTATTTTAGAAATTTTTATTTTGGGTGAATCCATAACACAGCCTGGATGCAGTAATTCTGCAGAGATATAATGCTTGAATTATCATAAACTCACAAAAACTTAACTAAAAACTAAACTTATTTAATCATACCAGGTCAAAACAACATTTTGTAAAGTCCCATTTTACTACTTTTAAAAAGTATGGGATACATTGTCAGTTTTCCCTGTCAGAAAAGCCAATTAGGCACAGTGGCCACCGTGTGTTCAGAGATAGGAGCCAGAGCAGAACCGCTGACAGACGCACCTCCTCTGGGACTGACTGGGACACTGTACTGGAGCAGTGAGTCAACTCCTAATAGGATTATTTTTTACAATTCAACTTAATACAAATCATTATTTATTTGAAGTTTGCACGGAGAAATGAAGAGATAAATAAAAAGACTAAAAATCAAATCATTAATCTGATAGCGTTGGGTTGAAAGTGTTCAAGTCTGTTAGCAACGCAAAATCTACTTAACAGATTTGGATGAAATTTTCAGGGAAGCCCAGAAATGACACAAGATTGACTATAGATTTTGGGACTGGTCCAGATCACTGTCTGGACCCAGGAATTTTTAAGATGACAAAGCCAAAAACTGATTTAACTTCTGGGGGAGGTCAAAAATTAAACCAGGAACAGTTGATTAGATTTCGAGTGATCTGGATAACAATCTGGATCCAGGATTTTTTCAAAGAATTTCTTATTCACTTGAATGGGAAAGGAATCTGAGGCTCTCTGTCGCCATCTCATGGACATTTAACCCTGCTGCAATAGAAGGTTCTCTTTCGAACTATATAGGAAAATAGCTACCTTGGCGGAGGTCTGCTCCCTCTAAGTGTTTTATTAGATTAGCAGTGATACTTTTCTTCTGCCGCAATACATATTATCATACAAAGGAGAAGAAACAGCATGCAGCCTTTGTCAACAATACAAAAAAATGTGAAAAATCGCATTGACATTCAAACACAAATGGCACTGAATTACAAGTCGCACTTTTTGTGGCTTTCCTTTTACATAACTTGCAAATAATTGTGAAAGATAAACAATGTTGTTTTGGGCCAGTTGCTATTTAATTGTATTGTAAAGTACAGTAAATGGATAGCTCTATTTTGCTATGAGCCGAACAGAAAATGCCATTTTGTAATCTGTTTTGATTGAATGAAGCAAGTTATTAGAAAGAAATATTTGCATGACTTGTGTAGCTGTAAATAGGAGCTAAAATTGGGTTACCTGCTACCACTTCCTGTGTGTTCGCGCTGTCCCCTCAGTTGCTATGAAGCACAGAGAAGGGAGGTAAGCAGAAAACGTGGTCCTTTTGGGTTAAATTTAGACAAAAACACATTCTGTTAATGAATCTAGCTTGGTACTTGAGATAAAACACCATATACATTGTTTTCATGTTTTGCTAACTTTGTGAAACATGTATTTAATGTAAACACGGAACTTGTGAAAAATGCTAATGTTGCAGTTGCTAGCTAGCCGATCTCTCATGTGGTGTGCTGTTTTTTCTGTCTTTCCAGAGAGATCCGGTGGTTGTATTGAAATATCTATTTTCACACAGGTATGCGGGTACATTAATTCGTTCATAAAAACGTTTTTTTTCTCTCTAATATATATCTAGCTTATGTGTTTTAATGCACAATCATGTTAGGGTTTAGTTCCATCGAAATATAAAAATACTGTCAATAGAAAACTTGTAAAATATGTAATGAACTGATGCTACATGATTACAATGTATTTTTTATAATTCCATATTTGTACATACTGTAATAAACACCTGGTGGATGTATTAAAATTGTGTTTTCGCACAGGTCCAATAAACCTCTCCCTGGACAACAGTGCAGCACGCTTCTC
>JAVQKG010215899.1:0-13553 GCA_036025885.1 Hypseleotris bucephala
TTTTAAAAGAATTTGGGGCAATTTCAGGATATAAACTAAACTTATCAAAAACTACACTATTTCCAATAAACTCTAAAGCCCGTATGAATACAGGTATGTTTAACATGTTCCCTTTTTCAGTTTCAACTCAGTTTAAATATCTTAGGATAAATATTACCCAGGAATAATGTGGTCTCTTTAAACATAATTTTTCAAAATTATATGATCAAAGAAAAAAGGACATAGATACATGGATTTTTTTTTTATTTTTTATATATTTATTTATTTGAGTGGGACAGTGCATGTTAATGAACACACAGGCTTTTGCAGCATGAATGTAAACATACCAGATTATAGCAAAATGCTCATTTCCATCCGTTGTCCCGGGAAATTGGGGGAGATTGGAGAACAGTATAATACAGTATATAAACAATTAATATTTACAGGCCACTAAAAAATACACATTTTACACATATATCTACAACAGTACACTCATGCACAGTTACCAGCACTCATACTTATCGTAAGAGTAAGAGATTATAAAATCCAGATCTGAGCGAGGTCTTAATAACTGCTAAACTAGACTAAACCAGAAGCAAAGCAGCTCTTGATTAGCTCAAACTTGAAACAGACCAGTGATAGGTGTAAAGCAGAATTTAACCGGGGTTAAACTTGGCATAAACAGGTAAACATAAAGGTATAAAACAGGACTCAACTTTTGCTTAACAAGGACCATACCAGGACTATAACTTAACCTTAAACCTTAAATAGGTCTGACTTATCGGGTAATATAGTGTACAAATTAAAAGTGATATTTTAAACTAAGTACATAGACTGAAGCTTGACTTAGTGTTTTGAACAGTGCTTATACAAAATGCAGATTTCTTCAGTAAAGTACATACAGTACAACCAAGACACCCATGGTCTAAATACCACAGACATCCCAGATGAAGAGACCGAGTGTAAGAGGGGTACAAAAATGTGTGTCTAAAATAAGAAACCCTTCAGCAGAGTGTCTATCTCGTCTTGTTTAGTTAAGTCAGGAGTTATCTGCACTGTCCGCTCTGCAGCCTTTTTTCCAACCTGCTGCTGCTGTTGAGATCCCGGGAACGCTAAAGTCAACAACATGGGGATTCCCGGGACGCAGCTGTGTTCTTGTGTTTGGAACGATGTGTAAAAAATGTGTGGGTCCTTACGCCGCTGGTTACTGTTTTTCTTTCTCTTTCCTCCGGTCGTCTTGTCCTGGGCCGTAGGGGGGAAGGAAAGGGGGTCATATTGGCATCAGTTTGTACACACGGACTTAACAGCAGCAGCATGCTTCACCGCCCACTCCTGTCTTCCTCTTGCACTTCCTGTGGGATCCGAAGCGGAGTATAGTTTTAACAGGGAAAAGGTTTCGGGATAAGGGAGGTGGGATGGGGGTTAGTCTTGGCTGGAGAGGCCCTCAATGGAGAGAATTCGTGGACGTATGAGAGAGGAAGTGTAGTGGTGGGTGCATTATTGGAATTTAAATGGGACCTTGGGGTAAAGAAGGATCTGTGAGTTTTTAAAAACAGCAGTGGGATTGTTGGGTGACTTTATGAATGGCTATAATGGACTTCCCATGACTAAACCAGTTCTGAGACAGGATTAAAGCAGGAATAGGCTTGTGCTGAACCAAACACTAAATCGGGATTATACAAGGCCTAAACAAGAACTGAAAAAAACTAACTTTGAAAATATTGATGTCACTAATTGGAATAAATCCTGCATGGCTAACTAGATGTCCAAACAGCAACCAAAGCAGGATTGAACCAGGACTAAACAAGGCATAAACAGGTTAAAATAATGTTAGGGCATAAAGTTTTTTGCATAATGCAAGACTAAACCAGGGTCATGCCAGGTCTAAACAAGGACTAAACAAGGGTTTAATATTAAACAACAAAACATCACCACAAACTAAGGCTTAACCAGGACTAAGCCAAAACTTGGTCAAAATCCTACAGACTTCCCATTGTGGCATGTGGGAGAATGGACCTATCTCCAATGATATGTATTTCTGATTTTTGGGGGCTCTTGGAAGTTACTCACAGCTGCACTCCTGTCCAGCTGTGTTTAACCAGCTCATATAAATCAACTCTCTTCTTTATCCTCAATGCAACCTTTGGAGCATCTATCTCTTTGCTTTTGTGCATTGAATCTGTTTTGTCTGTTGAAATAAATGTGAATTGTGTTGATAATTCACAGCAGTAGCTCAAAGGCTAACCAATTTTCACACAATGAGACATCCGGGTGTCAGTCATTGACTTTTTAAACCGTTTTCTGAATTTTAAATCCTAAGCCACAGATTCTTTTGTTTGTTCTGTTTTCTTCCACTTTCATAACTTAGGTAGAGCAGTGTTTGGCCTCAATAGAAAAAGCTTTGTATTCACGCTTAAAGGAAGTAGTGCTTTGGAGAAACTGAAATACTGGTTTGTTACTAGTTAGAGCGGTGTGCAAGTCAAAACAAAAATGAACTTTAGTTTTGCAACTCCCATTACAGTAAATTACACAAATATCTAGCATTGTTTCAGTTTGTTGACTTTTAGATTCTGTTCATCCTGCATATATTGTATCATAACTTTTACCGAAACATAAGTCAAGAAGAAGAAGAAAATCACACCACTTCTCAAAATATGTGTTTCTTTCCAAGAACCATTTTACTAGACAGGTCGAAACCAGGCTTAAGTCAGGTCGAAACCAGGCTTAAGTCAGGTCTAAACCTGACTTGAGCCTGGTACTAAAAATTTAGTTTGTAAGTTTCCTAAAATTAGAAAATGATTGAAAAGACTAGGCCTTAACTAATATATAGCATTTTACAAATAATGTACAATAGGAGTTTTAAGCAGAAACGGTCTCCTGAGTACCACTCGAAAGAACCAAGCACCACAGTTTGAGAACCACTGGTCTATACTAGCTCCTATGTTTCAACTTAGCATTTTGAAGAGTACTTGTTCAAAATGCTGAGTTGAGTTTTCAGAAAAGTCCGTATATACAGGCTGTGTTTGTGATGAAGTTAAATCCTGGTTTCATCACGCTGAGAAGCCCAGAGTAAACAGAATGATGGTCCAGTCGCAGGTATCTGGAGTGTCTCTCACATCTCACTGCGCTCTGGTGAACACTAAGTAAACAGCAGCCTTTTTGCTCTTTATTTGGTCACTTTGCCGAGCTTTTAACAGACTAAACTTCACCTGCTGCTTCCCGGCTCTGAACGGGGGCCAGTAAAGATCGAACTGTTTAGATTAGGCATGACATAACTGGACTTAGAGATACACTTCAAAGCTGTCCCTTTTTTGGCCTTTTGGGAAAGAGGTCAGCTGTTTTCGAGCATTTAGTGTGGGACTTTGCACCCCTTTTTAGCCACGGTTTGACCCCAAAGGCATCCACTATATCCACAGAGAACAGTCAGCTACTCCAACCACAAACCACTTCTTGGTCTTGCTTGTCAGATTGTCACTTCCATTTTAAAACTCTCAAATAATGCAAGGAAAAGTTGGCCCCATCTTGTTCTGCTTGAGCAAAAGGAAACCACTATTTTACCACAGCTTTGGCGTCAACATAATGGCTAAATGTGTTGCAGGGTGAATGAAGCTTCTTCAAACTCTCTATTGTGCCTTGAAAAAAATGTCACCAGAATGACAGAACCAATGTGGAGGTCTTTGTACCTACAAGTTTTGGGTAAGGTCTCATGGCATGTAAAAAACACAAATTGCACAGGTTTCTACAGAATGGCAATGGCAAAAACTGTAGGGGGAATTCCGTTGAGAAAAAATGCTACCTAAAAAGCAAAAAAAAAAAAAAACCCTCAAAGTTTCATTTTTTCCTTTACAATCCTTTTTTAGCCACTCCAATAGACTTTCATCTGATCGAGTGTCATACATTGGTCTTTTCATTTGAACCATTTGAAGCTAAGATCAACTTCCTGCGATGTCACTGGGACTATAGTACTGTTATTGTTGCATTCATTAGGGATGGGAAGCAGTTTGTGTGTATTGGTCTATGGAGGTTTTAAGGGGGGTGTCCGCTTATCCTTTTTCTTTCTATGAGGGCCCCAAGATGTTTTCTCTAAGGAATCGGCCCATCTCCCACGCGGATGAAGATTACATTTCCACAGTGCAAAGACCAGGATATTAGCGCAGCCAGCTTCAAAGTGTTATTGTAAGATAACTTTTGGCTTTTTGTACAACGTATCTGGTTTGGTCTTCATGACATTTAATCCCCCACTTGTGAATGAATTGCAGAAGATTTCAGCAGGAAGTTAAAAAAGTTGAATGAACAGAAAGAAGCATTGAGTTTGGAAATTTATGCTTCTTTGAAAAGTCAACATCTGCAAATGTGTGTCAGTGTGACCCCAAGAAACATAAGTTATAGCCATTCAGATGTCTTCTACAGAAGTGGAAGGAACTAGATACATTTACCTAATTTAAACGGTCAACCCACACACTCTGGCCACTTTATTAGGTACACTTTATTAGACTATGGAAAAGAAGCGACAGCCAGTGCAGAGTGGTCTTCTGGTACTGCTTCATGTTTTGTCATGTGCTTAGAGTAGGGCTGTAGTCAACTAAAGAAACTGTTAGTCGACTAAAGTCATGTACAGCATAATGATTATTTGACTCAACGAGTAGGGGAATGACAAGTGATTGAACTTGATTGAAAGTTGATAGGAAATATATGTCTTTAACCTAAGTGCACTGTTATCTTGAATAGAAATAAAAAACACAAATTATGGAGTACAAATTTAGAACAACTTTCATGATGTTGAGTAAACGCAAATGATCTAAGATCTCACATGACAAGCATAGATACAGTATATTGCAATTTCCCATTCATTGTGATACTTTGTGATTTTATTTTCCCAGGGACAGAGCATGCATGGTGCCAGGTTATAGCAAAAACACTAAGGATTATTTACCCGTTAAACTCATAAGCAGGGTAAAAGGACTACCCAATAAAGTGACCAGTGTATTTGTCATCAACATAGTGTGTATATAAGTTACTGAGATACTGGTGAATTCTGTTGGCTTGGACAGAGAAACAAACTCAAATGTCACTAAGCATGGTAGCGCCCCTTTAATTATGTCTAAGTTTTCACATAACACAATTACAGGCCTCTGGACACTGTGTAATTGAGTTTTGGGTAGGAAGAGAAAACTGCCCGGCCATTGCTGCTGTCTGTACTGTAGTAATGTCAGGATATATGATGATTTGAATGTGTAGTAAATGGCTCTGTGTAGCAAAAGAAACATTAGAGGGATTTCACTATAATTTGGTTTGCTTTGGGGAACATAACTATTTTTTTTTTGCAGCCCCAACAATAAAATGTCTCAGTCAAGAATTTCAATGAGACCACACAATGTGAATTTATGATGTTTGACTCATAGGTTGTGTGTATGGAATCATTCATAAATCTTTTCCAATTATTATGTTGGTCATTTTAAATAGTTTTTAACTATCCACTTCATAAAACAACACTGGGCTTCAGTGTTACTATGGTCCGCAGAATACCTTTAGCTTGAATCACTGAGTTAAACTTTATTTAGGTTTCCTGTCTTTCAATATGAAAAGAAACAAAAAAAATATTGTGCTTTCATTTACTATTTTTTATTAGTTTAAAGAATATGATGTAACATAACAGGTGGTTTTCTAAGCTAATATTGCCCTTATATCATCTAGCATCTGGTATATTTTATTTTTTATTTTGTGCTGTATCTCTGTGTAACTAGACATAGACAGTGCTAAATTAGCCACTGTTTGTGTCTAGCGATTTCCAGGCTGACAGCATAAATAAATAAAAAAATCATAGACAGAAAACGCATACTTGTTCTTCAGCCCTACTTGAACGTTTAGATTTTACTTCTGTTTTATAAGAGTACAACAATAACAAGGACAATGACAATAATCTTACTTATTGTTGTTTTTGAATGTGTGGCTGACTTGACTATATTGTATTATGTAACACTACAATGTATCTAATTTGTACTGCACCTTGTATTGTACTTCACACCTACTCCACACCTATTCTTGACATGAACAACGATCTAATTGTTCCACATACTTATTTCTTTGGGCTGCTTCTGTTTCTGTTATGGCACAGATCCCTATAGCCCGAAGAAACACTTTTTCGGCCCACACCCTCGACTTACCAACGCTAGTCCCAGAGTAAACATCAAAGTACGATAGCAACCGCACATTACTGCAAGCTTATGACTAATAATGGTCTGGTTTATCGAGCCCTTTGTCAGCACTGACTGGGCCCTACGCAGCACAGCACAATCCTGGGACTATTCAGTTGGGCCTTATACCACTTCATACAATATATTTTTTGTTGTATATTAATTTTCCATAGACCATTATATCAATAAGTAATGAATTTACATGTTTATAATACAACTTAAACTTTATGTGCCACTTGCACAATTGTTTCTACTTTTATTTAGTTTTGCCTGTTGTTTTACGTTACGTTTTGGCATATTTATTTGCTAAGTTTGCTTTGCTAAGTTTGACCACCACTGTAATGCCCCTTTTTACAACCTAAACCAAACATTCAACTCTAAATAAATGTGTTTATTGCTGACAACATTGAAAAAGACACACCCAATAACAAACCACAATATTGCTGAAAAATATTGTGGTACAAATTTCTGGACCTATTGCATAGCCCTAACTTACTGTATGTACCACACCTACGCACACTTGCAGCAAAGACAAGATCAGCCACTCCTTGTACATAATGTTACCTCTTGGACATTGGTGACGACAGTACAGCTGGAGGAAGTGAAGCAACAGGTAATTAATCAATGTTACGTCATCTTAGCACACCTCACCCTTAACATTTAAATGCGGTGTTTTACTAGTTAGCTGGATGAGTCAGATTGTATCAGGTGCAATGGAAAAAACACTTTGAGTTTTCCACTTGCTGTTCCCAGGAATGTGGCAGTCTGCTTTTGTGACAATTTAATTACGGTCCCAAATATTGTAGCTACTGTAACTTATGTCTGTAGCAATATGAAGCTAGCCTCATGCTTTGTTGTTAGCCTTGACCTCGTTCTCATGTAAACATTATGGATATGGTTGTCCACTATCAGCTCATTTACCACTTACGCATTATGAAATCCACTACAGGGCGAGGGGAATGTTTACAATGCTATATAGCCGAACTGTTGAGCAATCAGTGTGTGTGTGCTTTTTCTACCTACAAATCTGGATGTCTGGTGGAGGAAGTCAGTCACATTAGTCACCTGTCTCATGCTGCCTTTACAACACATCATAAATATGATTATTAACACATGGTCTTATTGGCCACTTTATTAGGTAGGTAGATTAGGTAGAAAATGATGAAGCCACAGGAGAGATGCTGGTTTGGGAAAGGCATTATACATTAGCAAATCATTACATCAAGGTGAAGCAACACAAGGAGCAGGTGGGCTACAGCAGCTAATGTCCAAACAAGGTTGCCAGTTAATTAGGTAAAAGCTCTACCTAATAAAGTGGGGAGTTTAATAACAGGAAGAACAAAATGCAAAAACAAGCTCATTATTTGACAAGCAAGCAATTTATCATCATCATTGTCTCCATTAACTGCTGTTTTCCAGGACATTGTACAAATAAAGGGATTAATATTCAATATTTTTTTTTTATTACCAGAGTTCCTCAGTAATAATAAGGCACCTAATTACACCTCACATGGCTACTCTAATTAAAATGGCCGACGTGTTCTGTGTGTCTTTGTGCGTGTGTGTGTGTCTGGGTCTGTGTGTGCATGAATTTGTCTAGGCTTTAAGCTGGTTGACCAACGGGCTCACTTCAGGGAGGGCCCTCTGGGAAAAACTAATGAGGAATAGGGTCAAGGGAGGATAGCGGACAGCTGTTAAAGACATATTCTAGACTGTTCTGTGTCCTTAGCTGGCGAAGTGGAAAAAATCAAAACAAATAAAGGTAAGAAATAGGGCTGGATGATAGATTGAAGATGATAGTGGAAAATATTAGGGCGGAAACAATTTATCGAATGAAACATGATTAATCGGTTATTGAAATAACTGTCAACTAATTTAGTAACTGAGTAATCATTAACTGGAGTATATAGGAAACATGCCATTTGCTCTGACCCAGACAGAGCAGTAATTTGACCAAAACAATACATATGCTCTGTAAATATGCTCTATCCAGTCGATGGTGAAGATTTTCATCCAGAAGTTCTCAGACGGCATAGTTTTAGTAAAATAACAGTTTAGCAAAATAATTGTTACTAATAGTTGTCAAACTTTTTATACTGCAATTAATGTGTTAATATTTACTTACAGCATTTTAGACAAATATAGCGTTCATGTCTTAAATGAAGATTACTCTGTTCTGTTAAGTTATGTTATGGTTACTAATCTCTTGACATAGCACTGTCTGTAATTGGGTCCTTGTGTGATATCTTTTTAGTTGAATATGTGGATTATACAACTCCAAGAAGTGTTGCCATCGTCAAAAGAATGAGGATTAGGCTACTTTATAAACAAAAACACTTTGAATTAAATCTCCCATGTCATATGCTGTTGTTATGTTTTCTCTGAGCTGTGATTTGCTGACAACTACACACCCAAAAATGCCTCTTCCGTGTAAACAAAAGGGGTGTGATTGTGTGAAATGAAAGCAGATGTTTCTGTTTTGTGATGGTAATTTACAGACAAAAACCTGCATACGGGGATTTCTGGATTTCCTGGAGGTTACAGTATTCATGCCTGGTCATTGCTCTATTGAAGTCTGTCTGCGGTGCAAATGAAAAAGCTTATTTGATTTGTTTGTTGAATGTTTAAAGATCACTAAAATAACCACTTTTGTTATCCAGTCTTAGTACAATTTAAAAACACTTATGTTGAGAGGTGTGTCTCATTTGCAGTGTAAGTTGTGGCTTCACCCTCAAGAGCAGACATGTTTTGGAATGTGACCCAAGAGACATACTGTAAACCACATCAATTATCATCATTATTATTATTCTAAATCACTTGCTCAAGATAAGAAACCCTTAAATCCTGCCGCCAGACAATACATTTTTATATGTTTTTACTAAGAATTCTGTGTGCACGGGATGTCACCAGCTCAATCTCCTGCACCAGTCTAAACCTGTCCTACCACGTTGAGCAAAGCAGCATACGGACAATGACTCTTCTCTTAAGACACATATTTTCCTATTTGGGGACTTCATTCATTGAGCAAATGCCTTTTGTGCCCCCAGCGCTTATCTGTAATCCTACCTTCCTTATCCAAACACCACGTTGCATAATGCAGACTGCCTCCTTTATCAGCTTGTATACCCATGTCTCGCTAATTCAACAAGACATCAATGGGTTTGTTGTTAATGGATTGGTGTCATAGAGAAAGTGCACGGTCAGCGTTTTCATTTAAAGCAAGGTTTGTTTTTTTAATTTATAAGCTTTATTCATTGGACACTTTATTAGGTACACATGTGCACCTGCTCAGAACTGTAGTGCAAATAGACAATTAACTCATTGCATCAAGGCATTATAATGTTCGCGACTAACCTGCTGAAGTTCAAACGAAGTTGATTGTAGTGACATTGAGTATTTAAGTCATTATGTACTGGGATTGATACATACTACATTGTCTAGCGTGCAGCACTTTTCTGGGTGAAAATTTTTCCTTTTGTGCAAGTGATGAGAATGGATAGTCAATTTCCAAATTATAGAAAAGCAGTAACTCAAACTTGTTACATCCAGGTTTGTAGAGGACCATATGAGTTCACAACCTGTAAAAGCGGACTACAGATTTTGAAAGTTATCAAACTTTTCTTATTAAAAAGTTATTGAGTGTTGGACATGTTGTGACATCTGTTGTTGTCTCCCTCAGAATTGGTTTTGACAGCATATTTGTACAGGTTTTGGCATGGTTTTCTTTCCTGAGGTTGTAAGCTTTGATATTATATATTTGATACTACTTACAGTATACAAAAACATCTTGTGTATCCTTGCTGTCTTTTCCTGAAAACGGTATCAAAATCTGTCCACCTTTTTAGTTATCTTGGCAACTGTCTAACAATCTACCCAGAAACCAAAAACATAACCTCTTTTGCAAATGTAATTATGAGATTTATTGACAACCTTTAAGTAACATTGTCTCACAATCCAGAGGTACTTTTTGTGACTAAGTCTTTCCCTGAAATGACCAGGCATTCGGGAGATGCTGGTTGCTGTGGTTGCTTTAACTAGTTTGAGCACAGCAGTGGAAATATCCCGGCCTCTGCCAGTATAAATACATTCACTTTGACTCATGGACTCGGCTTTGTCGCTCTCGTTTGATTCTCATTGTGGATGGATCCCAGATTTTCACATGAAACTGAAGCCAAGGAGTGACCGTACAGTCTGAATTTACGAAAATAGAAGCAGAAAGATGTTAATTAAAGCAGTATGTTACATAAGCTGTGATGAATAAGGCTTGCAATGTTGGATAGATGTACAGGCAGACAAATGAATATCATTAGTAGTTTATTTTGTAATTGGGCTCACTGGTATCCACTCAACATCAAAAAAGACATGCTTGTTCATTTTAATCGATTAACCTAAATAAGCATGCAGCCAGTTAATAGAAAAATCAAAGATCAATTAATGAACAAAAATGTAAATATATTTAGGAAGAATAGGGTGTCTGAATAGAATCAGAAAAAAGGTTGCATGTTCAATCTTTGGGCCATAGGGCTAAGACCTCTCTGAGTGGAGTTTGTATGTCCCCTCTGTGTAACTCTGGTTTCTCTCCTTCGTAGTTGCTGGGAGAGGCTCCACTCACAAACTCAAAGAAATAATATGATGACCATTGTATCTTTAAAAGAAAGAATGAATGTCATGTGTTTACGTGTTTTGTCTCTTTTTTTTCAGTATGTCAAGGCATCACCAATCGGCTAAATCTTCTCGGCTCCAGTGAGGACCACTACCTGAACATGGTGAAGACTTACGGCAACTGCACTGTGATTCTGGAAAACCTGGAGATCACTTACATGGAGGAGAATAGAGACCTGTCTTTTCTGAAGGTTAGGACGTCTCAACTTAACATATTGAGTTCTGTAAACGTTTGCCAGGAAGACTATCTGGTATTTTCCAAGCTCTGCCTGGGTTCGGATAATTATAATCAGTGAAGAGAGTGTCCCACATGATACACACAGATTCAGATGTTTATATCACTCACTAACTCTCGTCAAAGTTTTATTTCTGCAGCTGCAAAGACCAAGACCACACACGTGAACACAGACATAAACAAAACAACACAGACTGGGACAGTATCATGGCATAATATGAAAAGAAGGGTAATTAATTCCCTTCAAAAATATGGTTCAAATAAATCAGGTAGTAGATCAGTAAAATCATAACTCGAATTGTTATGGGGCTCCAGTTTGTGTGTAACTTTTATGTTTTTTAATGCATCACCAAATCAACTGGTGATATTAAATTGTTATATAAAAAAAGAAGTTCGGACACTCATATTGTCCAAAAATCACTGACATTGCTTACTAGCAATTATCAGTATAATTTGCATCTGTCAGAGAAGACACAGATGATCTTGATTTTAGTTATATTTGTAATTTCTGTTCCTTTTCTGAACACTGGCAATGACAGTGAAGAGCAGAGCATAAATGAATGCACTGTATCACAATTCAACAGTCTTCCAAGATTTTCTCAATCTTAACAATTAAATTTTTTATCACCACATCACCCACCCCCAACACTTCACGCCCCCTGTCCTGAATGTGTGGATGTTTTAGGGTGATTGATGGGGTTGTGGAATATACCAGTAATATTTGGTCTCTCCGTCCTCAGTCAATTGAAGAAGTAGGTGGCTACGTTCTCATCGCCCTCAACAATGCTTCCAGGATTCCTTTGGAAAATCTGCGGATCATTCGTGGACATTCACTTTATGATGGAGGCTTTGCTCTCGCTGTTTTGTCCAATTTTCACAGACCTACAGGTCGAGGCACTAAAGAGATTCTCCTGACCAGCCTGACCGGTGAGCCTTCTACGCATTCATATCAGTGATCTTGATATACTGGGAACCGATCATAACATTATGATAAGTGACAATTTAAGGCAATAACCCAGATGAACTCTTCCTCCTGGCACCAGTTAGTAGTTGAGAATAAAGTTAAAGTTAATGAGTGAGAAACATGTGGGGGTCCCCCATTCTGCAATAATCATTATCTGTCAAAAATGGTCTAAATTACAAATAGTGAACTAACAAACTACTTTAGGTCAGATTGCTGAGAGATGAGAAGAAGTTAATGCTAGTTCTAAAATAAAAATGTCAGAACACAGCACAACACAGGCAGTTTATGCATAATCAGTGTATATGAACTTTATTCTCTTGCAGAAATTCTCAAAGGAGGTGTCAAATTTGGGAACAACCTTTTACTTTGTAACTTTGAAACAATACAGTGGTTTGATATTGTCAACGCTGACTTAAAACCCAACATGGAGCTGCTTCTGGATAGCACTAACCGAGACTGTAAGTGAATCTTACATAGAATAATAAATTACTGCTATATTATACCTTTGTCCTACATAAATGTGGTTTTAAGTTATCATTTGACACCGTTCTTTATTGTTTTCCCAGGTAAAAAATGTGATGCAAGCTGTTTCAATGGTTCTTGCTGGGCGCCTGGTCCTCAGAACTGCCAGACTTGTAAGCTACCATCTTTATCTCCTTAAAAATATATCTAAAGCTGAAGATATGCATCATCTAAGTTATTGTAAAATATTTTGTAGTGTTAGTTTACATATATTAGCCTTACATATGACCATTAGACATGTATCCAGTTTAAATAATGCAAAAACAATGACTGAACATGCTGTGCTTGAGCTAAACAGTAAAAACCCTTGTAAAAATACTTGCTGTTAATTAACGTCTTTTTGCAATGTTCTACAACTGAGCAAACATAGCTTTAGTTTTCGATGCCAAATTTTGCAGAAGCGGGAATGTTATGGCTTTGTGTGACCTCAAAATGTGCACAACTGACATTGACTGTTTTGTGTTATTTTGTGTGTTATGTGTGTGTTTGTGTGTGTTTGTAGTGACGAAGCTGAACTGTGCACAGCAGTGCTCTAAGAGATGCAGAGGGCCTTCTCCGAGTGACTGTTGTAACGAACACTGTGCTGCAGGCTGCACTGGACCCAGGCCCACTGACTGTCTGGTGAGAATGTATTATGAAATACTGCCATAAAGTGCAAACCACGGATTGACATTAACTTTCTGCACATGAAGTGACTGCTAACTGGCCACTGTGGCAAATAATGTTCAAAAGTAATGTGATGCAGACTAAATACAATGGCTACTAGAAAACACTGACAGAGCTCAGACCTCCACCAAGGCAGCTCATTTCCATTTCCAAATCAGTGCATTACTTTTTCGTAGTTGCTAACAGACAAATACACAGACAAATGCACAAGTGCTACCAAAAACTTTAACCTCTTAATCCAGCATTACCCACAGTTTGAGAACATTGTTCTAGTTATTAAAACATTTGTACTCAAAATCAAAACTGAAGATAACCTTCTGTTTTTTAAAGT
>JAVQKG010215917.1:0-20636 GCA_036025885.1 Hypseleotris bucephala
GTCTCTCGGCTGGCCTGGGAACGCCTCGGGGTTCCCCCTGAAGAGCTGGAGGAAGTGTCTGGGGAGAGGGAAGTCTGGGCGTCCCTGCTTAGACTGCTGCCTCCGCGACCCGGCCCCGACTAAGCGGAAGAAACTGGATGGATAATGAAAGTCCTCAACTAGCCACACTTCTTGAAAAGACACCTGTTATAGTTGGAATCTCAGCCTTATTAAACATAGCATTGTATTTATAGATCCCTTTTCTCCATTTAAGTTTCATATTGCATTTCTGTGCATACACAACAAAAACAACAATTGTTTTAATGTCTAAACCTGTTTTTATTCTCTTCAGTCCATCATACAAAGAAATACTATTATACTATAATTGTGTTATCTTGTGTTGAACTTGTGCACCTAATAAACTGTCCATAACCAATATTTCTGTCTCTTACAAAAACATTTAGACCCTAAATCAGTAAATTGACTTCTCGTTAGGCTTGTTCTATATGTTGGCTCTGTGCATGTTTATCACAGTCCATCTATCAGTTGTGTTGTAATGGGATGATGGCTGTTAGACTGGGGAGAGATTTGCTTGTTCCTAAGGGCCACCTTTCGACCGTCTGAACCTCCGGGGCCCAGCCTGACAAAGACTTGTGAAGCAGATTTCTTCAGTCAGCAGCTCCGCCTCATCAAGCCTAAATGAGAACGTGCTGATTAATTTCTCCTCTGACTCTCAATCAACCCCGGAGTGCACAAAGACAGTGTCTCCACATATACTTGTTCAAAGTACTGCTGCTTTCTCCTACAAAATTGGAACATTTGAAAAGTTAGATGTAAAAGGAAATACATTTGAAAGAAATTCACTCTTTGTTGTTAACCAGTATTTAAGTCTTAATCTCTACTACCAACAGTTTTCATGTTTTGTATTATATTATATATGATATTAGATAAATGTTTAGTATGTGTATCTACAAACAGATGCCAAATTAGCCTTGTTTGACTGTTGACTTTCATTTAGTAAATATATTAACCGTCCAAGTTCAAATCTGTTTTTAGTCTGGCAGATCTGCAAATGACCTTAATACATGCAATCAAAAGAAAATTTAAAAGCAAGTAGCTCACACGCACACAAGAAATGGTGAATTCTCCCTATTTTTAGCAAGCATTTTCTCTTATAAACTTTGAATAGTGATTACTACTCATGTCTAACAGCAAAAAGGTTGTGGGTTCAATTACTGTCATGCTTCCTCCCCATCTGAAACACTTACAATACCAATTAGTTCGCTTTCTACCTAAAGTTTGATATAAAAGTCATGTAATTGCTAGGTTGAGGAGGGTGAATAGATGGTGTTTTTCATGGCATTCTGGTCTGCCAATAGTCATCACAGCGGCTCTCATTACAAATCCTCGCCTCCTCCTGCGTCTGCTATTGATTGCTTGTTTGTCAGGATGTTTGAAAGAGAAATGCAGCCATCTGAAAAATACTGACCCCTTTCCCAATACTGTAAAGGAAGCTTTGTCACTTTCTCATTGTGTATTGATTATGAAGACAAAGAGACTATTTACAGAAAATTACAGAACGAAGCAGACACAGATGGGGTAGAGGGGTAGCCAAAACACATTGGACAGAGTGTTGTAGTAGTTTGGATAGCCAGAACCATTTCCCAATAAAGTGAAATGTCTATAGATCCTATTTTGTGCAACCCTACTGACCAATCATGACTTCCTGTTTAAAATGGGGTGGGTTTTAGTAATGTTTCAGCTTGTTGGATTGTCTGACAAGGACATATTTCTTTGTATAGTATAGACCAGGAATACCCAAACTTCAGATCCATGTTAGTCCTTAACAAAGCAGCCTTATTTTGAAAAGTTTTCAGTTAGGATTTTATTTACAGTTTGTCTAATTTTCAAAGCAGTCATTCAAATCTGGATCTATATATTAAAAGATCTTCAGTGGTTGTTTTATTCAGTAAGTGTAGTCCATACAGAATGAATTCCTTGCCGATTACACAAGGGTTAACAGGGGGGTTGAAGTTTGTAGCTCCGGTGGCAGCCTCCAGCCCTGTTCAGCTTACAGCCTCTCTGTGATTATGTAAAGCTAGGGCTGCTACTCGGGACACCTCACAGCCACACCAGGAGGTAAAGAGGCTTCACTTTTTATATATATCACAGACAGGAAACACTGAAACGGATGAATATATTGGCTTTCAGAGCAGTCTCTAATGTTTTATATATAGCCTTAAATGTGTCTGTGAGCGGTGGCAGCTGGTCCTGTCCCTGAGTGGAGATAGTGATGTGGCTAATAGAAGAAAGAGTAGATTTAGGATCAGAGATGAGCGAGTGTGACTGCTTCTATAAAAGACTATCTCCGCTAATACTTACATAAAGACGTTTCATGGGTTTCTATACTACAATTATCTTTGTGGCCAGCCATCATATTTTATGTTAGTCTGTGACAATTGGAAGCTACAATGATTCAAATTACATTTTTAGTATAGAAATATTTTATTGGGCTATGCATTTGCATTTTGGTGCATATTTGAAAAACATTAACCTGTTTATGAAAAGCAGTGAACGTCTATTTAACATCGGAAAATCTGTTTTCTTTCATATACCTTTTTTCCTTTTCTTCAAATGCATTTCTCAAACTTTATTTGCTTTTAAGAAACGATTAATAATTAAAAATAAATCAACTTATATCCAAACACCAACTTAAAGACCCACATTTAAGTTGTGCTGTTTATTCTCTGTTTTAACAATCTGTCAAAGTCCAAATGTCAGTGTGCAAGCGTCTAATCGATAATAGATAATTTGTTTAGTATACAGTACCGGCCTCTTAATGATCTCTTAATAATGTCCATCAGTCTAACCACATCCTGTTTGCCTCCTGTCTCGTTTTTGTAGCATATGCACGACTCGGGCTCAAGCTGCAGCTGCAACCAGACCATGAGCCAACCTCGGTGGAGCTCCATGACAAGCAAAAGGTACAATTTGTGATTTTTAAAAGATGTAGTCTGTAAGTTTTGCAACTGAAAAAGTAAAAAAAACTTTATGCCCAACATTGGTATCAGCCTATTCAGATGCTTAACCTGTTGTTTTAAAGTGAAAAGTCCATTCAAAAAGTCAACATTTAGGCTGACAAAATAAATGGTAAAAACATTTATTGCTGAATTCAGTAATGTGTCATAATTATTATTTTACTTTATTAGTGTAGTCCTTCACCTGGCCTTAACAGCAACATCAAATCAGACTTTGTGGGTTACAACATTGACCAATAGTTAGCGAGTTTTACTTAAGTCCTTCCCTTGGCTTCTACAGACTAGTCAACCTATTTTTATTTTTTTATTTTAAGAAACTTATACTATACTAAGACTACACTTTTAATACTGGCTGTTGTCTACTTTTTGCACACTATTTATTGGGTCTGGTTGGGTCACTTCATGCCAATGCCACTTGTGCATTTTTATTGATGTGTCAGTGGTGGGTTTGTGCTGAATCACTGTCATTTGATGACTGTATCTGGCAACGTGAAAGGATTTGAAAACTGTCCAAAAGTCACAAGGGATCAAGAGAAAGTGCTGTTCTAAAGCCTTTGGTGGTTTGATGTAGAAAACCCCCAAACAGGCTACTATGTGCATTTAACAAAATAATTTAGTTTCTATCTACTTTTTTCTGTATTTGTTATTATTTCTTTGAGGCTGACATATGGGGAATTTTGCCAATATGCATGCTGTCAGGTCAGCATGGGGCTAGTTTATTTACTCATTTAGTTGTACACATCTGCATAATACATATATTGACAAGACACAGTTTGACAGCAGTAAACCAGCATGTCTCTTTCTTTGCTTACATTTGTCATTGCCGGTATTGTTTACCTTGTTACAGTGTGTTAAAATACAATCTTAATGAAAGCGTCATTTGAAAATCCTCTTATTCTAATGAGGGCTGTGTGAATATCCTTAAATAGCTTCTGGATCCGACTTTCTGCTCTTTGATGTTCTTACAAATAGTTGTTCAGGGATTTATTGTGAGGGTTGTCTGTTTGTTGTCCGATTACAGCATTTCATTGTTCTGTCTCTCTGTCTGTCTGTTAACTTAAAAACCTTTAGCAACATTTGACTGTCTTTTCTATAGTTGTACCTGGAGTTCTATTTGGTTTCATTCAAGCATGTTTCAGTAATGCTGTGTGCTGGGGGGCTGGGCTTCTCTGGGGCTAAAAATGATTTTCTAATTGCCACTGGTTTTTAGTATTGAAGTATTGTCAGAGAGGGAGAGTTGGCCTTACAGTATGCTTTGTTAGCAAAAAACTAGGCAATACAATACATTTTTAAATTATAAAATGCTAAACTAAAGGTAAACAAGATTAATAAAAAAATAAAGGCAGAATCTGACCCATTAATACACAAAAGTTTCTAAAATAATCGTGCTTTGCTTGTTGTGCTGTGATGGGGTAGAAACCTCAGCTGAGCCTGTGCTTTGACAGGACGTCATCTGTGTGCTGTCTATTCTACATCATGGACTGTAATCACTGTGTCAGCTGTCATTGTGTGTTCCTGTGTGTTGTGTGTTCACAGAATCGCCTTCAGTTTGTTCAAGAAGACAATGAAGTACACCTGTTAGAGGTAGGGTCACACAGGCACTGTACCAGCATGTGCCACTGGGCTATTTTAAACAGACAAGATATGAAAGGACAAGATTTAAGATGTAGAAGCTTAGGGCTGTGGTTTAGCTCAGTCGGTAAAGCATGTGGCACATATACAGAGCCCACGGTGCTTGTCCCAGAGTTGTAAGTTTGAATCCGGCTTATGACCGTTTGCCAAAAATGTCACTCCCCGTTCTTTTCCCCATTGATTTCCGGTCTATCTTTAAAGGCTTTCTTCTATCTTATTGTCAGCAGTTGTTTGGCTTCCTCCCACTATCCCAAGACATTTAAGGGTACGTGACTGGAGATCATACTATTTGTAACTATGGGCCTCAGGCAGGGTACAGCCTGGACAGTGGTCAGTCAGCAGGGTTGACACATTCAGGGACAGTTTAAAATAAAATAAACAACCAAAAAGTCTGAATAGTAAGATTGATGTAATATGACAGATTGAGAAGTTGAGTTTTCTTCAGAATCATGCCTTTAACCTTGAGTGATAAAAATAGAAGCCACCTTGAAAACCTTCCATTTGTTTGCATCACTATATATTGTCAGTGCTTTGTGTAATTGTTACTTTTGCTATGACAGAATTTGTGTTGATAACATGATTCTTCTCAAGCAGTATTAAAAATGTAGTCCGTATGTTTAAAATAAAATGTTAGAAAATTTAAAAGTAGAAGATTTTTTTTATTAATTATCTGACCCTGTTCTATAATGTAAGGTATGCTGTTGGTAGTGTGTAGAGGCCAGAGGAGGGAGTGTGAGAGTAAAGCTTTGATAAAGTGGATGAAGAATGCACAACTGGACAATACTAAGCTAATGGTTTTCAGTACCATTTTATTCATTACATGCACAACAATTACAAACTAGAAATTGCTCTTGATCATATTAATTTGCTTTAATAGTTTGTCAGACATCTTTGTATCTATTATTTATTCTTTTATTTGTTTTTCTTTCACACTTAATGTCTATTTTAAACCAAGTGTCTTATACATGTGTGTTTAGTTTGTCCATCTTCATAATTTGTTGTCCTTTTTTGTTTTTTTTTCTACCATTTGGACAGAACTATAAGGACAGAATGTATCAGGTATTTCTTTTTACACATCATTAGAATGCATTAGTGGCCAAAATATCTACTTATTTTGAGACACTATCAGCAAATCCTTAATATTTTTTCATATCTGCAAATGTACATAGAAAATTAGCATTACTTCCATTTGAGCACATGTATTTTAAAATCTGTTTAAATGTAATACTTTTAGTTATGTCTTATTTAAGAAATAGTGTTGTGTAAATGTCTATATTTCTGACTTTAATCACTGTATTTTCCTGACTAGTACTTTTCTCATAATAGGAAGCTCAATACCTATTACCATTTTGCTGTGTTAACCAGTTTTAGCAGTGTTATAAATTAGCAAGTGTGGTCTTGTGCTAGTACACCCCTTAACTAGGATGCTGCCCTAAGCTAAAATGTCTTGACAGGAATCATCTTCAAATTGCCCTTATCTTTAATTGCTAACAGATAAAAGATTGAATCACATCAGTGAATGGGTCTATGTTATGTTCATATTTTCTCTGTGTCATCTGTCTTTAGGTGGAGTTTCATGTCCCAAAGCACAAATGTCGGCTACAGAGTGAAGACCACCACTTGTCCAAAGATACAACAGAAACACTGCAGATACATTTGATTATTAAACCCCACTGGGCTCTCTCACCACTGAAACAACTGTCAAAAACCGTGGTGGAACGTGACCACCAACTAGATAAAGGTAAGTCATTATTTTTGTAGAACTCAAATGCACTTTACTGGTATAGAATACTGTATTCTTTGGCCAAATATTTTCTCATATTAAATAAACAATCATCAACTGTAGATGTTGATCGGAAATAAATTGTAAATATATTTTCTGTTCAACTATTCTAATTAAGTCAATCTTGGTCAGTAGAGGTAAATGCCTGTAAATGTATGCAGGTCTTTTAAAAGACACTCAAAGATAAAAGCATCCACCTAATCACATGTGAACACAAGGCTTATAATCCCCCAGGCAGCTCACATAACAGCTGTATCAGCCTGCTCCTGACCAGGGCTGGACCCCATTAAAGGCAACACCACTTATTCATGATCAATATCTTCCTTAATTGATCACAGGCCAGATGTATGGCATGAATGCTATTTAACACATTAGTATTCTATCTGCACATGGTGCAAGCTGCAGAGCTGCGAGATAAGGCCAAATTTAGTCATGTAAATGCACAATCTGGCAGAGAGCAAAGGTCTGTGAAGTGCTGAAAATCCTGTTTCATTTCCACTTGAAACGGGGGTGAGGCTTTTGTGTTGCTGCACAGTATTACAGGCTTTCAAAGCCCAGTGTGGAGCCCTATCATTTACTTAACTAGTTTTAATGAAGCTGTGCACTCACATAGATGTTTATGTCAGAACTGCACATGCACAGTGTTAGCTGAGATATGGTGTGAAGGCTGTTCACTGGACTCAACAGGAGATCAATAGTTGTACAATGAGCAGTAAAGTGTACAGAGGGACTGACAGCTACTCTTTATTTTCTATCAATGTCTTGTAGACAATGAGAGCGTGGCAGCCACGCCACCACTGATCTCCCCACTCTCACTGAGCCCTCACAGACTGGAGACAGAAACCCCTCAGACCTGCTTCTGTCAAAGTGTGCACCGTGACCACGGCTCGACCCAACAGCCCACGGCAGCTGTCCTCCTCCGAGGTCAGTCAGGCCTCCACACCTCATAAACCTGTTTGTGAAGCTTCTGTTTCTGTTGTGTTTGTGGAGATAGAGTTAGGGAAGATACTGAAACAAATACAAATGTATTATATAAAGTTATAATGTGGTAAATTGTTTTGAATTAAGATGGAGGATGAGGCTAGCCCTTCACCCAGATCCAAACCTCGCTACACAGGCCAGGTCCGCCTCTGCACTGCCCGTTACAGGTAAACAGCACTGAAGTTTACTCAGTATTAAATATGCATCTTTGTGAAACTCTCACATGTTCTCTTTTTCAGTTATAACCCTTACGATGGACCAAATGAGCATCCTGAAGCAGAACTCCCTCTTGTGGCTGGGAAGTATTTGTACATTTATGGCACCATGGATGATGATGGCTTTTATGAAGGTGGGTAAAATATATATTATAATGGTCCTCATGTTTTCTCAAATTTGTTTTAAAGCTGGGGCCATAGGCCTGTTTGGTAGAAATGATCTGTTTTGATCTACTTTGTAATCTCTTAAGCGTTTCATAATTTCTAAATATAAACCTGTTTAATTTGTAATTCTCTTGTAAGTGGTGATTTAGAAGATTTTCTGACTAATCTCTTTTGAGAAAACTCCCCCATTACGGTAAATCCTCATTCCTACAACTAACGATCCAGCAGTCATCTCGTAACCAGCAGACATAGTAGAACTCATCTGCAGTGATTCATTGGCCGTGGGCGGTGAGGTAGCATGGCATTGTGGAGGAGCCTTGTGTTTCTGACGAAAGAGAGAGAAGCAGGCTTCAGACCAAGCTGTTGTCAAGATGGGACCTTGGTCGCTTTTAGCCTGATGACTAATCCAGCGGGGCACAGCTTAATCATGAGCACACACTAACAATACATAGGCACACACAGATGGCCCCAGGGTCTGTAGGGAAAACAACATTGAAGAACAAGAACAATTTTTAATGGGAACATGCTCCCTTTGGGTAAGAACTCCAGTGCAAACCTAAGCAGTTTTTTTTTCAAAATGACATGCTCTAGGGATTTCCTGGAAGAGCAGTAACTAGAAGTCCAGGAAGGATCAGTTTCCTGAAAAGTATTGGAATCTAAATATAGATGAAATAACTCATATAGGAAGAGTTAATACTGTTTATGTAGTTTTTACATACTATTTACTGACTAATATTCTTGCATGTATTGTAAGTTATCACTTTTTCTATGAAGTGAGAAAATGACTTTGTGTGTGTTTTAGGGGAGCTGCTGGATGGTCAACGAGGACTGGTCCCCTCTAACTTTGTGGAGTTTGTCCAGGACAAAGAAAAACCAGCAGCAGGTGAGGGAGGTGAAGACCTGAGCTCTCTGGACCATACCTCAGCCCTCAGCCTGACTGCAGTAGACAGTAGTGCTTCTCAGGAGGGCCTCCTGAGCTCATGCAAAGCCTTGGTTCCCTGTAGCAATGGGACAGGAGGGGCCCTGGACCCTGAGGACCTGGCAGAAGATGTAGTGCCTTATCCCCGTAAGATCACTTTGATAAAGCAGCTGGCACGCAGCGTCATTGTGGCCTGGGAGCCTCCAATAGTGCCTTTGGGCTGGGGGAACATCTCTGGCTACAATGTGTTGGTTGACGGAGAACTTCGCGCTAGTATCCAATATGGCGGCAGAACCAAGAGTCTTTTAGAGAAGTTAGACCTGGATGGCTGTGTCCATCGTGTGTCCGTACAGTGTGTCACTGACAGAGGCTTCTCTGATGAGCTGCGCTGCACGCTGCTCGTCGGGGCCAACGTAGTGGTGGCACCTTCTGGTCTGAGGGTGGATGACATCCAGCGGGACACTGCCGAGCTGTCTTGGTTGCCAAGCAACAGTAACTATGCCCACACAGTGTTCTTAGACGGGGTGGAGCATGCCGTGGTAAAGGCCGGAAGATATCGATTACGTTTTCATCACTTAAAGCCCCTAACCGTCTACAAGGTGATGGTGCTGGCACAGCCACACCAAGTGCCATGGCAGCTTCCTCTGGAGCAGAGAGAGAGGAAAGAAGCAGGAGTGGAGTTCTGCACACAGGCAGCAGGTTTGTGAAGACATGTATTCACTGATAAATCTGTATATGTAGACCAGTACAGTCACAGTATGTTGTCTTATTATGTCATGTATGTTGTGTATTCTGTCTAGGTCCAACTCCATTTTGCAGAACAGGTCAGAATGAAGCATCAACCTTTAGCTGGGTTCCTCATAAGTTTAGCACTAAATTATTATTTTGTATTAAACAAAATGTGCAGAGATGATTTTAGTGCTATGTATGTGTTGGAAGAGAGTGATATACTTTTCAGAATGAGAAAACGGTGGAATTTGGGCAAAATGGCAAACTGAAAAGTACATGTATTTTTCAAAATAACACACTAAACAAATACTGTAAAATTGCAGTGGTCATTTGACTTAATTTGTGTGCAGTTTTGCCCAGATGTTTGCTTGCACCGAGCACTGCTCTAATTAAAGTATAATCATATTAATCATAAAACACACAATATCTTACAGTTGTAATGAATCATTGTTCCAGCCTTTAGCCCATTATAAAAACACTACTCACAGAAATGAATGTTTTGTATCCGTGTGCATTTCCTTCTGCCTGAATGCAGATGTGCATGTTAAATCCAGTGACCCAGGAGACTGAAGACAAAGAACAAGCTCTAGTTAGTCTGTCTGGATTGTGCCCTGCATGTAGTGACAATAGGGTTTTTTAGTGTGGCCTGGAGACCTGCATTGTTCACCAAAGAAATATGAGGAGACGATTCAGCACTAAAACTTGAAGGATACAATAGTAAAACGTATTGTGCACTTCTAAAAACAGCTACTACTAACAGAATTTTATCCCACATTTATGCAGTATTTGATTTAACTACAGGTCACAAAATGCAATGCAAAGAAATTTTGTACACCACACACCTTTTTGTGAATATTAGTATTTGCATGTTAAATGAGAATTAAAACATACAGTATAAAGTAAGACATATCTTAACATAACAAGGCAGCATGCATTCATATTATGTGAAATATTAAATATTACATTAGCTGTAAATCACCTAATTTTGGGCAACCCTGTGCATGGTTGTTTCTTCCCATTTGTGTTTTGGATGAACATGTCGCCCCCTGTCTTGTGGTATGTGTGTGAGACAATTCAAATAGTTGATAAATAATGAATGTGTGACCCTTATTGTCTTACTGTGCAGGCCCTCCTCAGCCGCCCCAGGACGTGCAGGTACTCTGTGGACAGGCTCCAGGGGTCCTGCAGGTCCGCTGGAAGCCTCCCATCCTCTCCCCCACAGGCACCTCAAATGGAGCAAATGTCATTGGTTACGCTGTGTGCACAAAAGGACAGAAGGTGAATGAGCAACAGTCTGTAGGTTTCAAAACAAACATTTACTGCAGTACGATCACATGGTAAAACTGTCTTTTTTTAAAGAGGTGGAGTTAAAAAAACTATACAGACACAACTTTTAATAACATCTAATCTTCCCCATCAAATAAAATGCCTGCTTTTGTCTGTGGATGAAGGATTATATCATCAGTTTTTGACATTCACTAACACTGCCACCTACCTGCACTTTATCATCTATACAAGTCTCCATGAGTGAAAAGAGGAAAGCGCTCTTACACCCTCTACTGGATTGAAAATAGTCATCACAAACTTCTAAACATTAAATATCAGCTTGGAGATACAAGTGTTTTTGGAGTTTAATTTCTAACTCACTTTTATGGCTATGGTCCTTCTTACTGTTCTGTCAGATCTGTCAGGAAAATACATTTTTTCAGCATGGCAATCTTAGTTAATTATTTAACGAACATAAACATACATGTTGTTGTGTTTTAATCTAGATTGCTGAGGTGATGTTCCCGATGGCAGACTACGTTTCAGTAGAGTTAACAAGGATTCAGTGCCTGGAAGCCCGGGAGGTCATAGTCCGGACACTGTCGTTACAGGGAGAGTCCCAGGACTCCCAAGTCGCAGTCATTCCAAACAACCTGCTGGTGCCTCTCCCTCCCATTCCTCTGCCCCCACCCATGCACCCCCACCCGGGCCCCCCACCTCACCCACACCCTCCTCCACCTCACCTTCAGTCTCCTCATCTCCCTCACCCACAACCACAAATACCTGGAGCACCTCTGCCACACGGACAACCCCTCCCACCCCAGGGCCCCCACCCACCACCGCAAGGCTCCCACCCACCACCACAAGGTCCGCATCCACCACCCCAGGGTCCTCACCCACCACCCCAGGGTCTGCACCCACCACCCCAGGGCCCGCACCCACCTCCCCAGGGCCCACACCCTATGCCCCATCCCAGGCATCCCCATCCGGGAGGGCCTCCACCACCCCAGATGCGACCACCACATCCTCAGCCAGTACACCTGCAGCCCCACCCGCCCCACCAGGGTCCTAGGCCACAGCACCAACTGCCTCTGCTCCCGCAGCACCCGGCCCATCCTGTACCTCAGAGACCAGTAAGTGCCAGAGACCTGCAAGCCAAAGATCAGGCAGCACACCACAGAGGAGGTATTCCCCCTGGTCAGCCCGGCTGGGACCTCCAGCGCTCCCCCTCGGCCCAGCCTCCTGGACCTCTCCAAGGACACACACTGGAAGCCCCTCCACACCCCAACCCTCGATCACCCTCTCCACAGCGGATATTACCCCAGCCGCGTGGGACACTTATCCCAGATACTGTTGCCAAAGCCATTGCCAGAGAAGCAGCACAGAGGGTGGCAGCAGAGAGTGGCAAGGTTTGTTAACAATAATAGTAACTCAAAAAACATGAGGAATGTTAAGGAGGCTGAGAATTATAATTGTCTATATTGATTGTGATTGGTGATACCACAGGTTTTTGCATTCTCTGTCAGAGATTTTAATTCTCAAAAGTTACTAGCTGAATTTACAATTGTAATTTTTTTCTGAGGTAACAACGTCTAAATTGTATATGGCCAAACTACTCTACATCTACTAGTTTTGATAATTACATTGCACTTGCTGTTTATTTTAGGGAGAAAGGAGGCCTGTCAGATACGGAGAGCAGGGTCAGTCATTTCATCCACATCACTCTGACGAGGAAGAGGAGGATGAAGAAGGCTTCGCCCGCGGCCGTAGGAGAGGACCCTCCGTTGACGAGTTCCTCCGCGGGTCAGAGCTGGGACGGCCGGTGAGCGAAATGGTGATGCACTGGAGGTTTTCAGTGTTAAACCTGTACAGTGTATGAGTGTGAGCATGTGCATGTCAGGGTACTGCATGCTTCCACCCTGTGCCTCTGTCTCTCCATGTCTTTACCCAGTATCCATCCATGTTTGTGCGCTCATATAAATGTGTGCATGTTTTTCTGTGGACTTACACAATGATGTCTTGTGTGTTTGTGTTTATTTGTTTGTGTGACTGCCAAAAGCCTCACTATAGTCACAATGAAGATTATCACAGCGAGAGCAGCCGGGGCTCTGACCTGTCTGACATCATGGAAGAGGATGAGGAGGAGCTATACTCTGAGATGCAGCTGGAGGAGGGACGGCGGCGCAACTCGCACAACACGCCCAAGGTGCTGTTGTTTGCACTTACTCTCAACCCAGTAGTCATTAAGCTCCCTCAGTCTAGTGTGAATTTTGGAGGCACGGACTCTTAACTTTTTACTGCTGCCTTGACTTTCACTTAGATGTGTTGTTAAATGTAGTTTTGGTGAAATGGACGCAGTATAAGAATTATTGGTAAGATGGGTTGAAAGGTTTTTACTCCATGGAGATGTTGACTACATTTAAATTTCAATAAGCAAGAAATACTGATTTTAGACACATTTGTATGGCTGCTGACCTAACATTTGGATCTGTGGCCTTTTGTTGGATTTTAAATACTGTATACCAAATAATGTGAAAAGTAAGATGAAGTTCATGCGGAGGAAAAATGGAAATACGCATGCCAGAATTATCTTTAGATGATAGATGATACGGTTAAGGCTACGTCCACATTATGGCATATGACAAGGCAAACTTAGCACTAGAACAAGTGTCATTGTAAAACATGCCATGTTATGATAATGCAAGGTTGGACACCTTTTAGTGTGGACATAGCTCCTGTCTGTAGGTACAGTGAATGCTGTGGTCAGTTAGAAGTTACTTCTAGAGATCCACTGAACCCCACTCCCTCCTTATAAGACTATTTGTCACTGCTTTATGTGAATACAATATCTCAAATATTATAACAGTATTTGACTTTGTTATAATCTTTCAGCAGGCTCGTGCTTGTGTTTGTGTCTGCTGTATGCGTCTGTCTTTCAGTGTGCCTGCCTGTGAGCGCTGCATGGTTTGTTTAAACACTGTATGTACAAGTTTGTATTAGTGTGTTTCTTCACACACACAAACACTGCGCCGGTATGTCCACACAATCACGTTAGCGACTTGTGTGTGTGTGTGAATGTTCTCCTTGTTTACCTCTATTCCAGACAAACAATCCTGCAGGAGGGCGGCATGACCGGGACCCAGGCAGAAGGATCCATCATGGTGGTCCACAGAGGCGCCCTCTCATGGTACCCTCCATCGGTCAGTAAGAGGAAGTACTGCTCACTTCAACATGTCTCCCATTGTTTTGTATTGTCTGTTGAAAATCTCATGAACCTCTCTTTGTCTTTGTTTTACACCTGTTGATGAACCATGCCCATGCCATTGCTATTCAGAAAGTATAATGCAATTCAAGTGGTGGAAACACATGCCTCACCACAGTGATCAAATCAAGTTTCTTCAGTGCCAAGACAAAGCCTTAGCATACTCTTGAATATTAAAGATTTCTCTGTGACATTATCACACTGTGATTGGTGTTTCCTGTAGAGGTAACTTCTGAGAATAGTGAGGGCACCCCCATCACTGAGGATGTTTACTATGGCAAAGGCCGCCACAGGACGCGCTCCTCCCGAAGGCACAAGGGCAGTGCCCGGTCTCCCCATGGTATGTCCTATTGCCCACAGTCCTGACTTAAGCACCACAGCACCGCTGCAAACGCCACCAGCACCTAGCGAGGGCTGTGGACACATGCGAGTGCTTGCCTCAAATAAATAATGTCTATTATTATGCTTCCAGTTGAACAGCATGACTACTCTGCACTGAAATGATAGAGCCACTGGCAGCCAGTCCTGTGGTTCAGGATAGAGTTTCCACAGTTGTGGATAAAATATGACTGCACACAGAATGTCTCACTGCACAAACTCCAGATGCCTGCTAAACCCACTCCCTGTGGTACAACTGCACCACACCTGTAACCAGAGCATTCATGCATGCCTTTGAAAATACTGGCTATAGACAATAGACAATTATCCTAAAATCACAGTTATTTATCGTTTGAGATTGTACTTTGGATGTTTGTTGGTGATGCAGATGCTCTTTACGGTCTTCTGTAAAATATTTATAGAAGGATTTTTTGCATCATAACAAAACATCTACTTTTATAGTTTTACTCTTTGCTTGTTGAATATATTTCTTTGCAAGTGACACAATTATGTTCTCTGTATTTATGTTTATTATCACAAAGGTCTGATCTTTAGATTCCTTGTGTCACTTGCATGTCTTGTGTGTTCCTGATGTTGCCGTGTCCATGATACACCTCTGTGTGTTGCACCACAGTTTGTCTTGATGCCCCTTTATTTTGCATTGTTTTTAGATGTTTATTGGTGGTCAGGGTTTGATTTATGTAGTATTTGCTTTAAATCATTTGTACAGAATTTAAAACAACTCTGCATGAAGACATAACAGAACGGACTGACAGATAATGTATACTACACATTAGGTTTGGACCTTTAAACAGCACAGCATGTGTTTATGTTACATTTCAGATGGCTACAGAGAACGTGACCGCCGCTCTCCTTATTATGATGAGTCTGAACCCGAGGAGCCCTTCCGGATATTTGTGGCCCTTTTTGACTATGATCCTCTTTCCATGTCGCCAAATCCAGATGCAGCAGATGAGGAACTGCCCTTCAAAGAGGGGCAGATCATCAGGGTAGGATGTAGTAGTGTGTCTGAAACCCTCCATTCACTTTTCAGTTTCAAATGGTGTGAATGGAATATTACTCTCTGATTTGCTGTATATTTTTCAAATTACATAGATCCCGACCTACTTCAATTCTAACTGATTGTATGTTTTTCTCTTCTAATTCTTTAATCTCTATGAAATCTATTTTAATTTTAGGCAAAGTAGCCATAATCATAGATAATTTTGTTACTTCAAAAAAGAAATGTTTCAAGTTGAAGACAAACGTAGTCATCCAAGTAATTCAGTTGAGCAAATATATATTTGGTGAAAGAAAATGTGTCTGAGTACAGCTGAGATTTTATGTGTTCATGTAAACAGCAGAAGAAATATAAAATGTCAAAATGTTGGTGTTTTTAAATAAGAAAATAAAAAAGTACATTTAAAACACTGTAGTTAGAAAAGATTTTAAATAAAGATTCAAAAACTGTTGAGCGTAAAGAATTGTTGTTACTCCCGACATTGACGTAATGGTTGTACTAACCGTTGATATTTTTGCCTCAGATCTATGGAGACAAAGACACAGATGGGTTCTACAGAGGAGAGGTGCGGGGCAGGATGGGGCTCATCCCGTGTAACATGGTGTCAGAGATCCGAGCAGAGGATGAAGAGACCATGGACCAGCTCATCAAACAGGGTTTTCTACCCCTCAGCACCCCTGTGGACCGAATAGGTACTACATTAGTGATTAACATGAAGCTATAGTAGTTTATCAATGCATATTTACTTTAGCTGGTTTTCTGACCCAGAACATAACAGAAAAGGCCTCCGTCGAGACCAGGCTTCGAGGAGGATGGTGGCGCTGTATGACTATGACCCCAGAGAGAGCTCCCCCAATGTTGATGTCGAGGTACTGCAACTGAAGTGTTGGTACTGTATGTGCTTAACAGATCAATACCTAATGCTTCCTAGTACTAGTAAACTAGTAAATATGTTAATGCAATAAAAAATGCCCATATGAGACAACTAAATAATAGTTTAAATAATTTGTTTAGACAAATATTGTATGCGTTTTCTGTGTCTCCTCACAGGCTGAGCTGACCTTTTGTGCTGGTGATATCATGGCTGTGTTTGGAGATATTGATGAAGATGGATTTTATTATGTGAGTTTCATTTTGTCTTTACAATGTGCAGTGCCACTATTACACAGGGATGTGTCCATCTTTCATACAGTATGTGAAATAGACACAAGTGCATTCTGTACTATGTCTATTTCTGGCTGTTATTAATGATTGTCAGGCATTAGTTTTCAAACATGACCCTTTAGGACTTGAAAATGATATGGATACTTGACAAATAGTTATGAAATAACAGTAAAATATATTGTCATGGTCAAGAACTTCATTCTCTCGTTTTTATGAATGATTTTGTTTTTGACAGGAACAGATAATGAAATGTAACTATATACTCTACAAGTGCACAAAACAATCAGTGATAAATCTAACCCTTTGTGTTGACAGGGTGAGATCAATGGCCACCGAGGCCTGGTTCCCTCTAACTTCCTGGAAGAAGTGCCTGATGACGTGGAGGTGTATTTGACTGATACTCCGTCCCACTATCCCCAGGAGGAGCCTGCCAACCGACCCCCCACCAACTCCTCCAGCACGCTCCCGGAGGGCAAACGGGTACATCACCATCGCCGCTCTCAGCGCTAGGCCCTGTGTCCATCCATCCTCCGTCCTCTCACTTGATTTTCCGCCTCTCGCTTCCTTCTCCACTTCTGTGTGCTGTTCATTGTGTGTGTTTGTCCGTGTGGTGACAGTGGTGACTCTTTTTACAAACTAACAACCTCCCACTACTCCACCCACTCCTCCCCCCTCTGGCCCTTTGGAAAAGAGGGACAAAAATCCAATCAAACACCTTTCTGACTCTCAGAAAAGGAAGAAGCAAAGCCTGACCCGGACAGAGAGACGCTTTGTGGATGCGTTTTTTGCATGTAGCACTGGTTTTGAGGAGGACTTTAAAAAGGCTCTATATCTTGTGATAATTTGCACTGAAAACACAAAATCAAATTGTGGTTATTGTGTATAAGAATAAGGTTTATTTATTATTTAGCACATACCGATTGCTCTACAGTTAACACCAATCAAAGATGAAATGCATGCCTTTTTCAAAAGTACAACTTGATACGTTTTATAACAACTTCTTGGCTGTATTTCCTTATAAAGAGGCTTTGGTTCTTTATGTAGATTGCACACACGTCAAACAATCTATTTTTCAGCCCTGTTGTCTGTGGAAATTCCGTGTTTGCTCTGAGCTTGACAGACTAAACTAACCGCAGCGCTGAGACATCCATTCTGTATTGTTAGAAAGTGAACAATAAAAGATGGAGGAATTGGATATTAAAAGCACTCTCTCTTTTCGCTGTGTCCATGTGTGTTGGTGTTGTCTTGGTTATTATTTTGAGTTTTCATAGTGGTGTGGGTTTTCTACCGACAGTGACTATGCTGCCACATCTGATTTCTTTATTTTGTTTTTCCTCACCCGCTTGGCAAAACAAAAACAAACAAACAGAGGAAGATTGTTCATTTCACACCATAAATGGTCTGCCTTGTACAGTAAGTCAGCAACTTGAGATACCAAACTGGCAAACAGTCTAATGCTCACAGCTGGTGGTTGCAAAAAGGATTTTTGCAACATATCCCTCAATTCATCCATTGATTCTGTTTTCTATAAGCCTTATTTTAAGTGCACTTTTGAAACACTAATCCACCTAGCTCTTGCATTAGAATAGAAGTGGTATCTCCAGTTGTGCCTCTTGGTGTTGTTCTGTACTAAATGTCTTCATTGTCTCCTGATGGTGGTGGACCTCTCTGTGCTGTGCAATCTTTTACTTAACATTCAGTGGCTTCTTCTAACCGGCCCTTCCTCTTCTACATTATGTTACACATGTTTGTGATAACATGTGTATTAATGATTTGACTAGATGTCTGTGCAGCATTATTCACTTATGTTATTATCATAAAGTATAAACTGAGTAGTAGTATTAGTAGAGTAAAACATTTACACACAATCAGTTACAAATGAATTTAAAAGGCACATTTACTGCATTAATGCAGTGCTTTAAGACATTATGTAATTAAATTATTTGTAGATTTTAATTACATGTTTAGAGGGCATTAAGGGTGAATGCATCCATTTGATGATAAATTAAAGATAGGTATGTTAGTATAAGATAGAAGTTTGATAAGTTTTACACCATATGCACAGTATTTATAGATACAGATATTTTTGGAATAGTTCTTCATAGTTTCCATTATGTTTTTTTCAAGGAATAAGAAATATGAGAAGAGATTTTTCCATTTCATATATAATTTTAGCATGCATTTATTAGCTGAAGGCCAAACATTTTATTTGAATCCACTCCATCACTTCAGCAGAGCATAAAAATGTATTATAATCTGAGCATATAAAGGTTGAACCGCGCTAGAAACTCAAATGAGAATACACAGTTTAAACAGACTGTTTGAGAACTTCACTAAACTAACTTTCAAAAGAGCGCTGTTTAATATTTGATGATGAACCAAGTCTAGTGTCAATCTCGTTTCTGTTGTAATACCCTGCCCCAATTCCTCCGCACCCCCCCCCCCCCACTGCTTCTCTCCCCAGGTCGCCACGGAAACCACAGACCCGCACCCGGTGACAAACGATACCACGCCGGTCAGAGCGCCGTCTCCCATAGTGCGGCCCCTCCTCCCGGGCACCATGAGGCCCCTGAGCCCAACGCGGGGCCCTCGTCTGCCTATAGACCCACGGGACCCACAAGATCTGGCCAACAAGAAGAAGAAAGGGCTGCTGTCTAAAGGGAAGAAGCTGCTCAAGAGACTGTCCCCTGTGAAATAGAGAAGACACAAACACACACTATGGGCTCTGTATATTGCATTCATACAATCAACACAACACAGCGGGCTTGTCTTCTGGACTCAATATAACCAATTACTTATGTGTGGTGATGGATACCAATCAATTCTGTACAGTGCAGCGCCAAACCCAATGAAAGCTACTTAATACAGACACAAGAAACATTTTACTGTGACAATGTAAAGAAAAATAACTAGGAATTTCATGACATATAATAGTTATTTCTTTCTCCATAATTTTTCACTTGTGCCATTTATTTGAAGCAGGGTAGCTGTGGATACGGATACCAAAAGGTGTGAAATTGAAAATATACAAAAAGTTGGATATTGTATTGATGTCAGTACATTGTGACAGACTACTTTGAAGCAAATCTTAATACTGTTATCAAGGCATTCACTGAAGCAATGCTAGCTGCTAACTTAACACAATGGCTTTATCTGGTGCAATATAGGTAGCATTTATGGAAGCAAAAGAAGATACTGTATATATTTTATGTGTAGATTGAAAGATATTTAGAAGGGATTGCAGATTGGTGACAGGGCATTACATAGCGTGAGCAGAACACAAGGCAAGTTTAGCTGTCTCAAGTGGCCTTTATGAAGAAAAAAACACAGCATTCCCTGTTTAATTACAGTTGACAGGCTTGATATACAGCAGCTTTTTTTCTTTCTTTCCCTTGATTTGATGGGTCGCTTCTTGTGTCGCGCACCAAAATGTTTGTCCCTGTCAAAGCTGTCATGAAACGCCTAGTTCAAGACTAAATTGTGTGTCTGTCTTCCTGCTGCACAAAAGGTGGGAGTTGATTGGTGCAAATGTGTTTTGTGTGTGTGTGCGTGTGTCTGTGTGTGTGTATGTATGTGATGCATTCATGTTAAGCACCTTTCTGTTTTGTTTTGAAGGAGAGGTTATGTAGTTGTTGGTCGTGTGGTCTATAATGTGATGTGCTGCTACCTCCATCGACTCTTTTGTTGATTCATATTGAAGGCCAGGTCAGAGTCTATAAGAAATGACAAATCCAGAAGTCAAAGGTGGTTTTGGTGGTATTTAAACTTTATAACTCAAGTCAGATCACTACTTGTATGTGTGGGTTTTAGAGATATAAAAATATGAGATTATGACTCAACTGACACCGCTGATTCAGAGTGGAGTTGACCTTACTCCCTTCTTCTTCTTGGCAGGATATAGCAGCAGATGTACTCAAAGACTCAAAAGCTTACAGTCAAAATCTATTTCAATTGTTAATAAATGTAACAAATTTATTGTCCTAATAATAACTAGACGCAGGCTGTCGTAAACAACAGCAAATGTATATCGGCGGAACGCCCCATGCGTCTGCGTCAACTGCTATAACACCGACTGCCTCATGGCGGAGGAGGTGGTGGAAGTGT
>JAVQKG010215938.1:0-10737 GCA_036025885.1 Hypseleotris bucephala
GTAGGTCCTGGTTTGAAGAAGCCAACAGGACAACATCATCTGCAAAAAGCAGAGATGAAATCCTGTGGTTCCCAAACAGGACTCCCTCCGGCCCCCGGCTGCGCCTAGAAATTCTGTCCATTATAATTATGAACAGAATGTTTTTTAGCTATTTTGATTTGGTGTTCACTTCATTTCAAAGTATTGTATACAAACTACGCTTTTGGTTAACACCAGTTTCAATGCAAACTGCGAACAAGGTTAGACAAAATGGCCGAGTAACTTATATTTCTCCTTCACATCGTCTGCTCAGATCCTTACTGTAAGGCCTGGATAATAGTTCAAGTCCTTGGTATATGGCCGCAAGCGTAGTCTTTAGAAGTGGATCTTGAGTAATGTAAACATTTGCAGATGGCAGCTCATGTGTTTTTGCTCATATGTGGCTCCTGCGCTGAGAGCTACAGTATGCATTTCTATTAAAAGAACCACGTGTAAAAGTCCAAACTCCTCTCGACATCTGAAAACCATTTGTGTTCTGCGTGTGAACACGACTGTACAAGGCTACTAATAAATATGTTCTTTTGAATTGTGAATACAGCAGCTGATTGGATTATATTAAGCGTTGTAGATGACTTAAAGAAGCCTGAGCTGGATGTTTTTGAGTTCTTTAGCATGTCAGAATGTTGTTTTCGCATCAAAATCATTCTTGCCTATTTGAGTAATCTTATGCTGAGACCTTCTCACTGACTGAAAATATTAGCTTTCACTTCTGTGTAGGTATAGCTGAATAAACCCCAACTTATTGTTCAAAAAATGTACATGTAAATACTATTTGTAATGTTGCAGCTTTTACAGACTATATCCAAGCAGCTGGAAAGAACTGTTCTTTGATTGTTGTATCCAGACTAGTGCTGGGTTGAAGAAATGGCAATTTAAAAATAACAAATACAGACACCAAGCCCACTGGGACCCAAAAGCGTCACTGTAAACTGTAGTGAGTCATATCACCCAGCTGATACTTTTAAACAGGATCTGAGACACAGGTTCTCCAGTGGGTTACCTCAGACCCTTTCAATTAAATTGCCCTGATGACATTCCCGCTTATATTGTTAGATGTGATGTTGATAAATGTCAAATAAACTGTAAAGAACATAATGGCTGCTGTCAGTCAGGCTCGGCTGCTGCGGGACAAGAATTCCAATGTTAGGTTTGGACTGTGGCATGGTTTAGACAAGATTTAGACATTTTCTCTTTTTAAACTGAACTATAATTCCAGTTGTAGCCATGGTTTAATTCTGGTTTGTTCTTGGATTATAATAGACCTGGTTTAGTTCTGGCTTAAACCTGGTTGTAGTATTTTTATACTGTTTAAACTAAATAAATCCTGTGGTTTGAGCATTATTAACCTCGATGGTGCATACAGCCATGATGACAAGCGAAGATAGTGTTACAATACAAAGCAGACCTAGTCCCTACAACGAGTCCTATTGTTTTTTAATCACTGCATCACTGAATATGAATTATGCATATAAAAATGTTATCTTTTCTCACCTCTACGTTTGGGCTGCAGACGTCAGAGCACAGATGCGGATGAGATGAACTTACAGCCACTGAGACACACTTATATTCAGCCTATTTGGTCCACTTTGTGAGCTGTTGAAATTGCATTAACCTTTTTCGACACGATTTTCAGAGGTTTTTGAATGAGGCTAAGTATTGCATCACTAATTGACTGCTTAGTAGAGGACATTTGGTGTAAAATGACAAGATCATTAGATACAGAGTGAGAATCTAATGGGCTGCTAAAAGTAAGGAGCTTTGCTGATAACACATGCAAACAGTGCATCGTGACTGTGAGACATATGGCCACTTTATTAGGTAGACCACTTGTTTCATGTTTTGTCATTGTCTGCATTCAGAAATGTGAAAATGTGATCAGCTATTTGAGCTTACAAGCAGGTAAAAAAAGTCTACCTAATAAAGTGGCCAGCAACAATAGGTTACATTCTCACATGGAGAGATGGGGCCAAAACCATACTTTAGGTAATACAGTCTTCACCATAAATATGCTAAACTCAATATACCTTGATACTATTTTAATAAAGCAAAGGAAATAAAGGAAAGGCTTGCGGCTTAAATAACTTTGTTTTCCTTCCATAGAGCCCCCGTATCACATTTCGGTATTCCAGTCTTATCCTAATATCCCCCATTCCCTGCAGGAACACTTGTATGTTTCAGCCAGGAGCCTTTACGGTTCACTCCTGTAACACTTACCATATGTTCACAGTAACCAAGGCCATACCGTATAACATAAAACATCTACAACAGTGGACTGTGTAACTCCCCGTTCAATTCTTACTATTATTATCAAATAAAAGATCAATCTGAAGTGGACAAGCTGTACGACAGGCTTGACACAACATCCCATTTGTAACTGGAAATCAATTTAGATGAAGTATTGATAAGATTTTTTGGGGGTGAGAAAAGAAAGAGGATAAAAATTATAGCCGGTTTTCATCTTCAGACACAAAAGGGAATTGGAGAAGCCTGCACATCCATGTGACAAACCTAAAGATCTAAACACGATATTTCAATTCTTTATAAGAAATTAATTGGTTTTGTCTTGGGCACGGCAGGCTGCTTATTTCTCCATGCTCTGCAATATTATTCCCTTTTTACATCAATCATAATTGGAGTGAAATTTAGCAGCAACGTTAAAGACCTTTTCAATAATTTACGCTTCTTCTTCCCCGCATTTTCCCTCTCATGCAATATTACTGAAGCTAATGTTACACAATAAAAAGACAAGGAATGATTACAATGGGCCTCAGCTTTATTATTTTACATGGTACGCTGCACAAAAACAGAGGGCCCAGTGTAGATTGGCTTGTGTCTGAACATCCTCTAATTTTGAAATGGGCCATGAAATATACACAGGACTGCAGATTATTGCTGGTTATAAGAAGGGCTAATGAGCTTGTTAGCCTGTTTGCAAGGTAACTCGAAAATTATAGTGTATCACAGCCTAAGAAGAAACGGAGTGTTGCATTGTAAATCTTTAGAAAATAAATAAATCAGGTGGCTTTTAACAGTTATCTTAAATGGGGACAAAATTGCTATATATATGTTTCTTCATCAAAAACGTCCCCCCCAAAAAAACTAGATATGGTTTCTGAGCTGATGAGACAACATTCCTTTTTAAACGTTTTAGCTAATCCTTGAGTTTTCTAAGCAACAAAAGATCATTTGGCTCATCTGTCCTAAATTATTACTAAATACCCAGGACAAAAGCGCAATAGGTATCCTTTAAAGACCTCATATTTTCCTCTTACGCAAAATAACTGAAGCTAATTTTGCACCTTAAAAAAACTATAAATGATTACAAAGGGTCCCAGCTTTATTGTTTTAAACGCTATGCTGCACAAAAACAGAGGCTCCAAAGATGGTGTAATTCTGAAATGGGCCATAAAATATATATACAGGACTGTGGATTATCCCTGGTTAAGAGAAGGGCTAATCAGCTTGCCAAATGAATGACTAGGAGTGCTTTAGGAGTGCTCTGCCCATTTCCTGGTACCATGCTGAGATGCTACCTGGTGTGAACACACATAAACTCGGTGCTAGTGCAGTGGCCAGTGAGTCATGCTGGGCGTCCCACTCGCAGCCGATAATTGGTAGAGTGCGGCGACGTGAAGCAGTGTGCCAAAAGGGATGGCGTGCAGTGAGAAACACACAACTTTAGCAGATGGTTCGTCTGATGAACAAAACAGCATGGCCACAGTGATGCTGAGGTGTATAAATATAAATAATCAAGACAAGAGCATCTCTAAATAGTCATGATATAAATTTACATATACTGGCCACTATATTAGGTAGACCATGCACCAAGAAAAAGTGGCGTCTGGTGTACCTAACCTGTTCTGCACTGATACTACCTTTGTGTGTTGCATCTCCAAAACATTCAAGATGGCGCACACATTCCATGTTGACTTAGCATTCTCGTTCATCTTGCTCTGTGGTGTGCGCCTATTGTTACCTCCATGTGTTTACTTCAGCACAGTGTAATATCTTGCCACTTTTGGTGTTAATCCACGCTGTTCCTACCACAGAGAAATCAATTGATGCGAGTGACTCAAACCAGTATCGGACCTCTGGCATGAACAAGATTTTTGTTCATAGAACTCACTGGATATTATTTTTTTTTTATATATTCAAATGGAACAGTGCGCAGTGAGAAACACACAACTTGATTTATCTGATGAACAAACAGCACAGCGACAAAGATGATGAGGTGTACTGTATATATAAAGAATCAAGAGCATCTCCAAATAGTGATAATATAAATATAACAGTGAATTGTGTCGCGTCTTGAGTGACACATAGTACAACAAAGATGGGGAAGATCTGAAGCGTATCGCAGCAGATTTCTTTATTTTATCACAACGTTGCCTTCGATCAGTGTTTCCTAACAACACCAGGTGTCAGAGAATCAAAAGACAGTTGAGCAGCTAAGCAGGAAGCAAGAAGGATGTCACAGTAATAACAAAATCATATATTAGTTTGGCTTATCAAAGTAAAAACAAGAATAAGGCATCTCACAAATCAATGTTGCAATGTAAACAAAGTTCTAATAGTGCTATAAAAATATGCTTTGAATGTGTCAAGTTAACATCTTTACAGAACTACTGCTCACAGAATATTCTACCTTAAACTATATTCTCTGTACCTGCTCCAGCAGATCATCAATCAATCAATAATCAGCTACCATAAACCACACTGTAGTAACTGTAGTAACTTTTTTTAAATTACATCTGATTTGTCTTATGCATAGAGTTTATGCATGACTAAACCCATTAGCTTAATGCAATGTGAATCACAACTCATCTCTCAACTCGTATCTTTTCCCTTTTCTCTTTTTTTAATCTGCAAGATATTTAGTTTGGCCATTGACAGTTACATAAACAGTCTAGTTGTGGCTGTAGTGAGTGTAACAATAGACCGAGTGATATGATACAGGCCTTTCTCTCACAGCACGGGTCAGAGGAAAAACACAGTAACAGATCTGAATCAATGTGACAGGGTTAATGACTTGTTTCTCTGGTCTAAACTGCGGCGGTGGAGCTGCAGCTGGGCCTCGGGGAGACCAGGTGACACCTACACTCTCTGTCATATCCACACAGTCACACTCCATCTCTTCACCTCACTTTGAAAACACCATGCCGAGCTAGCTCCCCTGACACCAGCACTGTAGACCACTGTACACTCGCACCTTCACCTGAGAGCCTCACGGGAGATCCAGCAAGAAAACAGGTATAGGTGGAACAACGGTCATGATTTGGTGGATTTAGATACTACAAGTAGGCTATAAGAAGTATGAGAATGAGAATGAATGTTTATTTTGAGCACACTACATTGTACATTGTAGAGATGGCAACGGAAAGTTGCTTCCATACACTCACTAGCCACTTTATTAGGTACACCCATTTCAAGATTATTTTTTTTGCTCTATAAACATGATGTTAGGGATTTGTTTGGTGCAGTTAGTGCAAATGCAAAGACATTCACCCATCTTACTATTAACAATGACACATTAAAAACACTGGCTTACGGAGCAAGTTGTTCAGTAAATGGACAGCACTGGGATATTGCTTTCAATGAGCCATGAGAATATTCCTTTTATTACAAATAAGTAAAATATCCCTAACATTTTGTGACTAATAAATGTTCAAGACTGAGAGAAGTCATGTCTTGTTGATGCAAGAAAAGAGAAACGCATTTGAAATGATAGAAAGACAACATTAGCTCAGATAATTACATGGTACATCAAGGCCCGTAGAAGAATCTCTGAATTAAAAAAAAAGATGGATTGTGTACGATAGCAGCAAAAGACCACATCAGGTGGCACTTTATTAGGTTTATTAGATCTAGCCACTTATAAAGTAACTTGCCCATGCAGATTATTAACATACAGTTCTAAATCTTCTACAGATGCTTTTCAGATGTATAGGTCTAAACCTGTCGTTGGTAGAAGTGGGTTAGTGTGTGAATTACCTCCATGTGTCTGAAAAAAAAAGTTGCTGATTTAGTGCAAAAGGCCATCTGTGCCATTTTCCCTGACCTTCATGGGGATTTGACTGTGACAGCGAGCAATTCCCTCTCTGCAGGAAGGCTGTTTTTTACATGTGGGGGCAAGTGAATATATATCTCTGAGCAGACATGAGAAATAGGACTGAGGACAGCTTCTAGAGGCATTTTTATTATCTACTGCCTGCAACATCCTGGAGAAACTTGACATTATATGGAATCATTGATTGATGCATTATTGAAAATGCAGTGAACCATTCTCCCCTTTTTGTTGAGTTGACTCGATGATTTACTTCTCTTTCACCCATGGTCACTGCTAGGCCATAGTCAATACTGCCCTTATATTATTGTGCATAAACACACTGGCGTAATGAAGGTTAAAACTTGGTTTAGTCCCCTGCAACCAGTAGGTCACCGGTTGGAATCCTTGCCCAAACTCATCCTGTCGTTATGTCCCAGGTAAGACTTTTTGGGCAGCCGGGGTTACAGAAGTGGTTTACCACCATCAGTGTGGGACTGTGGAGTGAATGAATAATGGACTTAATTGTAAAGATCTTTGCATCTTTAAAGTAGATGTCAGTAAAGACCTGAATCAGTTCCTATTTGGATCAGTTTGGTCTGGGTCTAACAAATGTCTAGATATTGCAGTTTAGATCAGGTTTAGTCATGGACTCCCAAAGGGCCCACCCACCTCTTGGGTCCCTGTAGTTAAATTGCTCTGGCTTCACTTCCTGATGTTCTGCCCCTGTATTAACACCCAAGGACAGTACAGTCTGGACTGGTCTGAACAAAATCCAAGCAAACAACCTTCCCTCTGTCACAGATTTACAGCCTTGTGACAGCAGTGCTCCGCCAGAGGACGACAACAACACACAACAACAAGTACACAACAGCATGAATCATCCTGGCTGCTCCCTCTTTAGCACTCAATCAGTTTTGCATCACTGTATGACATATGAGCGGTGCGGTTCCTTGGAAGAGGTTTGTGAATTTGGATATTAATACAGAGCACCTGCCATTTTACTCACTCAGTCTAAATGACCTGATCCAAGGCACTGCAGGGAAGGACTCACATGACAAATTATGAGGCAGCCATTCCTCCAGATGTGACCAAGTCGGCCCAGTTTCTGCCACATGCTCCACAGAGCCTGTCCCGCCTGAGGAGGCTCTCTTCTCTTTTCAAAGGGGAAGGGCAGTGGACAGAGGGACAGTGGCAAACCAGTCCCTAGCTGCTTGTGTTGAGCTAAAGGGGCTGTCTTCGATGCCATCTTGCCCTGGGCACCACAGCAGGACGATGTTTTTGGTCCCTTGGTTGCTCTGGTGAAACTCTCATCTGTAACTGTGCTGGGGCCAAAGAGACAACTAATGCCTGACAGCAACACAGAAGCAGGCCAGAGCAGGCTGATAATAGCAAGTATGAAAATTCAAACATGTTCCTTATTCACTTTTCACCTTTGCCTTTCATTATACAACTGTACATTAGTTTAAAACACACACTTACATGGTCCATTTTATATTCACTCTGTTACAGTGTCAGCACAGAAATCCAGGATCATTTAGCAACAAACAAACTTATTTGAATAAAACCAACAAAATCCATCTGCTTGTACAAAGACGAGCAGAGAAAACAGCAGAGAAAACAGCAGTGAACAGCGTTGCAGGTCTACACTCACTACTCACTCACTGAATTGTAAAAATGTAAAAGTGTCTTGTAGTTGGAGAATTTCAGCTTGCTCTAAAACACTGTTTAACAATACAGCTATGTTAAGGGTCAAAAGTATATTTCTAAGTACTGAGTTTATCTAGCATCCTAAAACCATGTATTTCTCATGAAGGACAAAAATGGATAACATAACTGTGTGCAAATATAAACTGAAAAGTGAGGATTGACATCCTCTTTCACTTTTGCACATGATCCTGAGTTACATAACAGTGTTGGATGTACATTCTGAAATATATTGATTCTGTAATAACCTCTATGTACAGCGGTTAAATAAATGTCAAACAATGTTAAACAATGTCATATGTCAGTCTACCTTTAATATGACGTGATTAAGGCTCTGCATGGCTCTGGTTCAGTTATTAGTGTATGATGCTTGAAGCTGTCTGAACAGTCTCTCCTGCTAGCAAACTACTGATGGAGAGGCTGGTCACAAATCTTAAAATAACAGTGTACTAAAACTCCACAGCGGTTTAGAATGACTTCAAGAGAATCAGCCATGGCTCTAAATGAATGATTTCATTGGAGTCGCGCTGTGTTTAAGAGCTCACTACCTCTGAACACAATTACATCAATGACCACTCATAATTAAATGAAATGGTCCATTCAGAAATGCCAGGTTTGGAATTATTGTCTGACTTATGAATGTGCTTTCTTTATAACCTAAAGAATAGCCATAGAATAATATGGGCACCTACTGACTCTACACAAAGGTCCTGACCAGTCAAATAATGGATTAAGTAAAATCTCTTGAAATGACGTGTTGGTATTGCATTTGAAGTGGAGAGCAACAACGTATTAGCTTTCACCCAGTAAAACTAGAATCACTCCAAAGGCAAAGTGTTTTATGGTAAATAGCCTATTCCTTTTCAGTTTGTAATTCTGTTTTTACCACTCTGATATTTTAGAGCTGTTTTCTTTTCTAGTCAGCCTTTACTTAGCAAAATAATCTCCTGCTTAAATATTATATTATAGAAAACAAGAATGACTTATGGGTTAGGAAAGGGGCAATTTGTCTAGTTAAGATCAACTTCCACTAAAACAAGAATTATTTTCAAATCCATATACTTGTTGTCATGATCTCATAATGTTGCTTTCATTCGTAAAAGTAAAACTGAGTGAAGTAAATAAAAGTGTTAGATGAGGGGTAGCATAGGCCCTGCTCTGTTCTGGCACTGGCCTAAACATCTGGGCTCTAGGTGACACTATTCTGGACTCTCTGTGTGGGACAAAGTAAGAGTAACAGTAAAGGACGAGAGCCAAGCTGCAGGTCCTGCTGTCATGGCCGCTGTACCCCTCTTTATCTCAGTCTCACCTGGGCCCCGGACACTTTAATCCATCCCGCTCCGTGTGGCTTTCCAAAGTGACATTCGATTAGTGGCCCATTTAGGAACAGCTCCGCTTTAAGGCCTCTTTCTCCCTGGCCGTGTCAGGGTGAGACCAAGATGTAGTTTTTTGTGCAAGTTTTAGTCCAGTGGAAAAGCAACTAACCGAAATGTCCCATGCCAGGTTTACAAGCTTAATCAATGGGCACTTTCACACTTAGTCTTTGGACCAGACATTTACTAGACTTCTCTGTTAGCGTTTTGGTCTTTAGTTTAGTTAATGATGCAGACAGAAGTGGGGAAAGACAAAAGAATAGAGAGAGGATAGCGACCAGATGGGACATAGTTTCAAGCAGCTTTCTGAACAAAACAACAGCTCTTTTATAGTCACTTTTGTTGCAGGGATCCTTTTCATTTTTTGCCAAGAGGGGTATGAAGTAGCTCATAAACAGAAGCTATACAAAATCAAAAATGTCAAAGCTGTGTTCAAACCTAAAAACAAAATAAAGATTGTCCTATTTTTCTATTGATTATTTGAAGGCACCACTCAATGAAAGACCAGAAGTCTGTTCTCGGACTTAGCAGGTCTTTCGAGTTTGCATGTTCTTACTGTGCTAACATAGGTTTCCTCCAAAAATCACATACAATATAGTTTCCCAAACGGCTTAAATTCAGAGGGACTGTAAATCAATTTTCATTCATGATTTTAATTTGTTTCTTGTCTTGACTTTCTTTGCCTTGTAGATAGAGCTGCAATGTGTTCCCATAACTTGAAGCCTGTCAGTTTGTAGGTATCCTCTGTCCTCGGCATAATTAGTGAAAGTGGTTTGTCCTTTTATGCATAAATGGGAATTATTGTTGACTAAGACGGAGCTTGGTGAGAAAGATTACTATCAACATTACAATAATCAGCATAAAGTGGGCACTTGCTGTACCAAATTACTCCACAGTATGAAAATCATTTAAGCAAAAATGTACTAAAACACACAGAGACATCACTGTACAGTTTGTTTTCTTGGGACGATTCAGTTTAAATATGTTTACATGTGCTATGCTAGCTACAAGAATATGTAGTAAACTAGACCCAGGCTGACGTAAACGACAGCAAATGTATATCGGCGAAACGCCCCATGCGTCTGCGTCAACTGCTATAAGACCGACTGCCTTTTGGCGGAGGAGGTGGTGGAAGTGTGGCTGCCAATTGCAGGTTGAACACTTACCCACTGTGCAACTGCTGCCTAATTTGTCTGGATGTTTGTGAAGGATTTCCCTAAAACTACATTCTTCATTCAGTCCCTAGGTGGCGCTGTTGAGGTTACTGGCATCACATTGTTTGGGTGTGTTCGGTGGTGGTGGGTGATTCATTGTTTCTGATTTGACCCTAATCGGGCAAAGTATATGCAAGAGGCTGTTAAATGTACCTGACTCGCCAGATTCAATCAAAAATGGCCGACTTTCTGTTTGTCGTAGGGCGGGGCCATAATAATATTTTATGTTCAGCACGATGTGGAGAATCATTGTACCAAGTTTCATTGCTCTCTGACCAAGTAAATGTATCCTGAGTTCCATAGGGGTCATAAACATGGGGGCGCTATACCATGACAAATATGGGAAGGGTCTATTTGACTT